>VUQJ01027402.1:0-10414 GCA_015108635.1 Andinoacara biseriatus
CCTCTTTGGAGAAAAAAAAAAAAAAAAAAAAAAACTAAAGCAGGTATCAAATTCATAAAAACCTGGAGTGGTGTTTGTAGGAGAAATAATAAACTACATTTAATTCAACTGTCCAACATAGATGCCATTTCCCTCATCTAGATACTCCAGATCAAATCCAAACCTTTCCAATCAATACCAAAGGCTTTGGCTGCTTTTCCACTTATTGATTGAGTACAATTTGTTTTTTGGTTTGTTGAACACTTATTACAATGGCCTGATAAGGTCCAGGTCTGAAAACTGTGACCTCAGGCCTGTAGGGTTAGGTATGGGTAGAAAGAAAACTCTTAGAAGTACACACCTTACACATAAGCATCATTTCTTCTTACAAAAAACAAAAAGGAGAACAAAATAGTCCCTTGAACTGATTCCTCCTACCTGGCTCTATCTCTGTAAGCTGGTCCTAATTTGTGTAAATATTGGGTTGAGTACTGAGGTGGGATGAGATAACCTATTTGTCACATAACCAGCCAGCCATTCAGCCTCCACTGATTAAACAGCCCACATCAAGGGTTCCACACAGATTCACAAACACTTACACAGGCATGACCCTATGTACACATTCTTATGTTCAGGCAGGGGGGGGGGGGATATCCTGTCACCAACCAAACAGGGACACTTTATAATTTTTTAAAATGGCCTTATTTTCATAACTTCAAAAAACCTAAGAACTACATGTCAGACTCTACAGGCCTCAGTTAGTATGTTAAATGTTGAACTTCATGACTGCACAGTTAGAAAAAGACTGAACAAGTGTGATCTGTTTAGAAGGGTTGCCAGGAAAAAACCTCCTCTTTCTAAAAAGAACGTAGCAGCACAGCTTAGGTTTGCAGACCTTCTGGAACAATGTCCTTTGGACAGATGAGACCAAAGTGGAGATGTTTGAGCATAATGCAAAGCAAACACAGCATATCAGCACAAACTTCTCATGCCAGCTTGTCATACATAGTTTTGGAGGGGTGAAGATCTGGGAGCCTTACAGTCACTGAGTCGACTATGAACTCCTCTGTATACCCAAATATTCCCCAACAAGAGTGGCCAAAATTCCTCCACAATGATGTGAGATTAATTATGTGATAAAGTCATGCAGAAAACAATTATTTCAAGTTATTGCTGCTAAAGGTGGTTCTACAAGCTACTGAATCATGAGGTGTTCTTGGTTTTTCACAGGACTGCAGAGCATCAGGATTCATTACTTAAAATGCAAAAAATAAATATATGTATATTCTATTCCAACTGGTTGAAGTGAATGTTTAAATTTATTGATTTGGCTAGTTAGTAATTAATATAACCAAAATAAAAACACCTGTCACACTTTGGATTTGTGATTAATTCAACAGACGGCATCCTAATTATAGACACCCACTGTGGTTACAGTCTTGCACAGTCACTAAGTATGACACTTAAGTTGTTTAATTGGGATACATTTCTGTTGTTCATATTATTCATCTGTCCACCAGCCGATCCTTTCAAAGTACACATCCTGGTGTATACTGCCACCTGCTGTACTGTCAGTAAAAAGCCAACTACCTGACTGGGACCTGATTTGCATTTTCTTTTGCCTACATCAAGGTGCATGCATCTAATCCCCAATTTTATGTTTTTAATTTACCTGGGAAACTCTGGCTTTATTTTTCCACATCATCCTGCTGAAACTCCCTTTTGATGGCATTGAGGGAAACATGAAAAGCCATCAAGTTTTTTTTTTGTATCACTCAATAAACCTACAAGATTCAAGAGTTTTCCATTTTTGACAATACTTTAGGCTACAAAACTGAGGTTTGAACCACATTTTGCAGCACTGAATTCAAGATACAAGAAACGAGTTTCGCCTGGAACGAAGCAGTGCAAATACAGTTAAAAACAATCTAAAATATAAATATACTAAGATATAAAAATAGCAACAAGGCCAGCAGCCAGCTGAATGGGTCTCTATAAATCCAGCCACTGAAAATATTGAAGTAATTTCTTCAGGAATTCTACCATATTTATCAATCAGCTGCAGTTTTATGCACATAACACTGCAAAAAACCCCATTTCTGTCAAAATAATCATGTTGGATAGTTAAGAGCTGAAAGCTTTAAACTTTTTTTTTTTAATGAAAACTACAACTAAAACAATTGGACCACCAATACAGGTAGTGCTTACATTTATTCATACATTAAATAATTGACATTGAAAATTTCTATTTTGGTCATTATTTGCAAGTGATTTTTCATGTTGCTTCCAACTGTAACTCAGTCAATTGTGATAATTACATTCTTTAAAAACTTCAAGTTAAATAAGACCAGCTGATTAATTTCAATACATTCACCTTTTTATGTTAAAAAGTATAATCATTACTTTTAATACGTTTGGTATTACTGTTAAAAGATATGGATACACATCTTCCAGAACAGGGTGTCAATTATAACTTATGATGCGTAAAAACCCAGTTATGCAGCTTTATTAACCTGAAAGCTAGTTTAAGATATTTAAGAGAACCCGAGTCAACACCTATGCTCCCTTATTTCCTGTATTACATATCATCACAGGGAAAATGTAGTATAAAATTATGTAGTCCTGTCAGGTACAGCCATACAGATGTGAAATGCTTGTGACATGTGCCAATCACTCTCAGTTCGCCGGTGAAATGAAAGGTTTTTTTAATTTCATTTTGAGCAATCAAAGGAGGAGAATCATCACTGAGTGACGGCTCTTCATGATAGAAATCTCTAGTCAATTGTGTGAACAAATAACATGACGAGGAGTCTTTGTACAAATATCTTTAATTTTCTCAAGCACTTTATGCCATGAACTCATAGGGGATGGGCTCCAGCAGCTGTGGCTCATTTCTCTTAGTGCTGACGAAGTGAGCATCACGGGGAGGAGCAGGCTGAAGAGACAAAGAGGAGAAAGTGTAAGCGAAAACACAATGAAGTACAAACAAACAACTGTATATTAAAGCTAATTATATTCACTGCAGTGTTCTCACTTTTTGAATCCAAGATCAGGTTGTACTAGTGCATAATTCTCCATTCATGATTTATACTAAGATAAGAGAAGAGGTCAAACTAATAAAGACATACCTGGCGCTTCAGTTCCACCCAGGTGCCCTTCTGCTTGGCCTCCAGCTTCTTGCGCTCGTTTTCTTTGACGCGCTGCAGGAAGCTGTCCCTGCTCTTTGAGTGCTTCACGTGTTCAATACGCACATTAATCCTCTTGGCCAGGATCTTGCCTCTGTGAGAGTGAAGAATTTCAAATTATTTAAAACAAACTGAGCAAAAGTACCCTTTCCTGTAATTTTGTGATATAAAATGGTGTTCCAATGTCCAAATTCCTCAGCTGTCTCCTGCATAAAACCCCAGGTCAACACAGGAAGTTATACTGGGATTCTTGAGGATGAAATGCTTTCCCCCACATGAATGACCACCATGGACAGAAAGGTTCATGGTAGCAAAGTGAAGATGGGGTCAACATCCCTCTCAATAGATAAAGTGCATGAGCTAGCACACACCAAAGAGGGAAGCAGACATTTAATTCAACAATGATCAGAGTTCAGAGTGCACAGATGTACAAGCCCCAAAATAAAGGCTCTTACTTACTTGACCTGCTTGTTCACAATGATACCAACAGCATGCTGGGTTACATTGTAGACACGTCCCGTCTTGCCGTGGTAGCATTTATGAGGCATACCTTTCTGAACTGTTCCTGTGCCCTGGAATGAAATCATAAAAATGTTATCATTTTTTAATCCTGTTAGTCACCAAAACTAAAGCACCAAATTAGGCACTGCATTTTCTTCAAATACTTTTTACAGTCATTTCTCATTGGGTGTAACTGCTCAGCATGTGTGCCTTTTTGTGCAGGTAAAAATATTCTGTTCGAGCACCAGATTACCCCAATCTGATGCCCATGTCTGTTTTAGCCCAAAGGCGACCATGTGCCTTCGGGCTAAAAGTCAGATCAGGTTCGAGTATAACCCATGCCCCTTTGTTGCATGTCTTCCCCCCCTACTCTCCTGTCTACTCTTCACTGTTGCACTATCCAATAAAGGCAATATATGTTTATATTCTGTTCAAGTTCAAGAAATCATATTTGACTTGAATTAGGCACTCTGTCATAGGAGCACTTTTGTTTTTCCAAATTTTATATAAACAATAAAAAAATGTATTAAAAAAAATCACAGCAATAGCTCAACTGACCTAGCAAATTAAGCTTTCTTCTCCATTCTGAACCAGGAAATTGTGCCTCACCAAATGTGTATTTTGGTCCTAGCTTACTTTACTTCATCTCAGCACAGTGTGAGGAAAACTAAATAACCCACAAATGCACCTTTAAAAGACACCCAAAGAATGACCAGGATGACTATCAATTTTACATTCTCACTTCCAAACATCACAAATTTTGCTTGTTCCTTACAAATTTTAAGAAATTTAAATTTTCTTATTTCTGGAACCAATCCCAGCGTCATCGGTCAACGGTGGGGTACACCACGGACAGGTCACGAGTCCATTGTATGGCCAACACACTCTCACCAACACATTCACACCTATGGCCCAATCAACCTAACATGCATGTCTCTGGACTGTGAGAGGAAACCGACACAAGCACAGGGAGAACATGCAAACTTCACACAGAACGGTCCAGACTGGGAATCGAACCCAGATCACCTAGCCAGTGAATCTAACCTCAATTAAGATATTGTAGATAATATATATAGCACACACCTAGTTATGATGCATCTTAACATTTTCAGGTGGGCACTGTAAACCTCGAACCTCATTGGACCTAAAATGGTCTTTAACCTCCCAGCTCTCCCTAGTATGAGGTCTGTGTTATGTTCACTGCACCCATAAAATGCAGTGAAAATAAGACAGTTAAAGAGCACTTTCAGTAGAGTGAATTTGTCTACCCAATCTCCTATTTTGTGCTATATGCATTAAAGGGCAGCTACTGATCATTCTGACACTGGCTATGGTTTATTTGTGAAAGCTTAAGATACATTTTGACTTTATGAATTCACCAATATTGTAGATTAGAGATACTAAAACGAAAGTTCTGCACAGAGGCATAATATGGCAGACTGATGAAGTGATTCAATCCAGCACACAAGCTTTGCCATTGCTTACCTTGATGTCAACAATGTCTCCCTTCTTGTAGATACGCATGTAAGTGGACAAGGGGATTGGGCCTGTGAAGCACAGAAAGATGTTATGGACTTTAGACAAACTGGTAAAATGGGAAATGTAGCTACACTTTAAACTTGGACTCACCATGCTTGCGGAAGGGCCTGCTGAACATGTACCTGGTCCCCCTCCTCTTGCCTCTGGTGTTCGTCATGATGCCTGATTACTGAGAGACAAAAATCACTTAAATTAGTCATAATGGAGGGTGAACATTTTTTCTAATGTTAGATTAGATTAACTTTATTAATCCCTTTGGGAGGGTTCTGTCAGGGACATTAAAGTTCCAGTAGCACTATTTTTGCATACACATACAATAGAAATAGAAATGAAGTTTTATCAGCTATACAAGAAATATACAAGCAATAGAATAAATAGTTAAATAATAAACCAAGGTACATTTATATTGCACTGTGTTTGTGGTGTTTAAGGTCAGGCTCAGGCTGCTGCTCTGTATTGTAAACAATACAGTGCTTTAAAAAAAAGTATGTTAGTTTATTTACATCTCGCTGCATCATGATGGGAACTTGCAGATAAGCTGTCATTATTAGGAAACGCTCGTATAGTTTTTAGCGTTATAACAAAAACACTTGGATGTTCAGAGACATCACACTGACAAAACACAAGACTGTAGATCATAAGCTGGCCAAAACCTGCTCCAGGAGCTCATACTACCCAAACCGTTGACAAATAATAAATATGGTCCCGTAAGTCTCACTTTACACACAGAGAGAGAGACGGAATAGGACACAACAAAGTGACTAATCAAACCGGGGCGCAACATGAAATATAGCAATGCAAAGCCTAGCAGGGACATTCAGTAGGTATCTGAAATTTTCTGTCCGTGCCATTAAAAAAACTTTTAAATAAAATTTTATATCGGCGTTTTCTGTCAGTCAGCATGCGTAACAGGGTGTCAAAAACGGATAAAATGCTTATAATAGACGCTCCTCTGCATGGCAAGGCCCACATGGAGAACCACGCTACCGGATAGGGGCACTATAAACGGATAAAACTTCTTCCCGGGACGCCTTTCCAGCCTTTATCAACCCCGTCGTTTGTAAATGGGATAACTACAGTGGATATATTAGTGCAACTGTGTGCGAAGGAAGCCATAATAAAGAATAAAATCGAGATTTGAAGAGAGAACATCTTACCCCCGGTCTCTACAAGATGGCGGGTACGGCGGAAAGAGAGAGCAAAGGCCCCCAAACTCCGCCTTGTGAAAACTGATTCAGGCAGCCCGTGACATTGCCTGAATAAAAAAATAGTTTTTTTGGGGGGGGTTTAAGCGAAGTCAGAAGCGCTGTTTTTGGAATCACACAGTGTTGTCATGTTTTGTTTTGTTTTTTGCTGTTGGTGTCAGTTTAGTTTCTGTTGGACTATTTTCTCGTTTCCTTTTATTTATTTTTTCACTAGTTTCACTGTCTTTGTTACATCAGGGATTGGTTCTGAACCTCTGCTTGCGATGTACTGTATGGTTTGGAGACAGTGGTACAGAGAAAAAGACAGGAGGCAGAGCTTGAGTTGGCACAGCTGAAGATGTTAAGATTTAAATTGTGGCTGACCAGTATGGACAGGATTAGAAATGAGTAAATGAAGAAGAAGAAGAAGGAGAAGAGAAGAGAAGAGAAGAGAAGACAAGAGAAGAGAAGAGAAGAGAAGATCCATGCATGTGATGAAGGAGGACATGGAGAGGGTTGGTGTGACATAGGACCCTAGAGATAGTGTGAGATGGTGATCCACCCCAAAAGGGTCTTTGTTATGATATGGGTGGCATTTGTGACATAGTAGGCCACATACAGAACAGGCCAGTCTGGTAAAAGCATACATAATTTAAACTACTTCTCCCTTTTCACTATAAAGGCATTTAAGTACACATGTAATCTCCTGGTTGTCTTAAGAAAAAGAAGGGCAAATTCAGCAATATAACTCTATTATAAAGAAATAATGTTGTAGTAAACTGGGGGAGGGGGGAGGGATATGCTATCATATCAAAGCATTACGAATTTAACTTCAGAAATGCATTTTCCCAGAATCTTAACCTATCCACAGGTAAGCATTTATTTTATTTTATTTTGTCGCAGAATGGCAGGCCTAAAATGGATTATTAAAAAAAAGGGGGGGGACGTTTTTAAAGAACAGTTGCGTGCAACGCACTCACGCAATGAACGCATGCGCAACACTTGACTACGGCCAAAGGCTTTAATTTTCAGTGACACAGACCTTAGTGAGTCATCGCGTGATGTTGCTTGGTTTGTAATCACCAGATGATCCCACGTGAGCCGCTTAGGAACCCGTTAATATCTGACATTCATGTCCAAAAGCTTCTTTTATATACACTGTGTGGAAGCGACTCATTTCCGTGATTAAAGCGAAAGCGGAAGCAATCGACGGTGAACGCTCTTGCGTTCTTGAGCAATTGGACGCTCCGTCGCGAGCTCAGCAGAATCACCCGCCTGCCCTCACGAGGGGAGCCAGCCCAGTCTTGTCAGCGCGCTGCGGTGTGGTGGAAGATGGCGCTAGCCGAATGGAAATCCTAATGACAGTCTCCAAATTTGCCTCTTTTTGTACCATGGTGAGTGCGCGGCAGTCTCATATTGTTATTAGTCAGACTATAGGGTGTTACGGAAACCGCAGCTCCGCCGTTATTGGCGTTTTAAGCTGTGGAATTACAAATTAAAGCGGTTAATTCTGCTGTCTGTGCTAGCCAAGCAGTTTTCCGTCTATAGCCAAGCAAGCAACCACCCACCGCCTTCTCCGCTCCCCGCTTTTTGTTAACGGCAGTTGACGGGCACACGGGAATTCTGGCTCCTTTATTGCTTATAGCTTGATGACTTATTTGGTCAGCATTTCTCAGAACTTGCCTGGTGACAGTGCACCTGCTGCAGCTGTGATTCACAGCTAACTAGCTAACGTGAAGGTAACTAAAGCTAAACCAGTGTTTCTGCTCGCCAACAACTGTAACACAGCTGGATAATGGGAGACTTGCGAGCTTTTATCTGCAGTATGACAGGGAACATCGAGGATAAAAGACAAGTTGTGGTGGGAATCTGCCAGAAATAATTATTATTATTATTAACGCAGGCAATGACGACATTGTTTAACATTAGCTGCGTAGTTGTGGACCCATTACACGTCCAGATTCACTCTGCACAGTTTGTTGCTGTCTGCACGGGGCGTCCAAGTCTTGTACCCCGGCTAGAAGTACATGAATAGGGTAGGATAACACCAAAGGGATACATTTACAGCTTCCAAGTGATCGCAAACTTAAGAAACCTCTGTGGTTGAACGTTTTCTGTGCTGACACATGCAATTTTGTGGACTGAGTAGATTTTTGTCCAAGAACAAGTTAAAAAAAAAAAAAACATATATAATCT
This sequence comes from Andinoacara biseriatus, assembly GCA_015108635.1. Taxonomy (NCBI): domain Eukaryota; kingdom Metazoa; phylum Chordata; class Actinopteri; order Cichliformes; family Cichlidae; genus Andinoacara; species Andinoacara biseriatus. The sequence goes on from VUQJ01027402.1 coordinate 8,585, forward strand.
GTCTCTCATGGCAAAAGAGGACAGAGTAGAAGTGTAACAGGGAAATGAGTCTTGGAGCGTTAAGCAGTACTTTTCCTTTTCGTTAATATTGGCAATTATGACCTTGAAAATGTGAAGCTGCTGGTATCTAAGGCAGAAGTTGAATTAGGATTCAGAGGCAGTGTTGAGGAAAATGGGCTTACAGCTTGTCTTTTTTGCTTGCTATATATGTTTACAGGGCGCCAATGCCTCTGCTCTGGAGAAAGAGATTGGATCTGAGCAGTTTCCGGTCAATGAGCACTACTTTGGCCTGGTTAATGTAAGTGATTGATTACACTTACTGTAATGCATCTGTATTTGATGATTACTCACACGGGGCTTTTCTGTTATTTGTAGTTTGGAAACACTTGTTATTGCAACTCGGTGCTTCAGGCTCTGTACTTCTGCCGGCCTTTCCGGGAGAAGATCTTGGCGTACCGCAGTCAGCCTCGACGGAAGGAGAACCTGCTCACCTGCCTGGCTGACCTGTTCCACAGCATTGCTAACCAGAAGCGGAAAGTGGGAGTAATACCACCCAAGAAGTTTATCACACGGCTACGCAAGGAGAATGGTGAGGGGAAACCGATCCGCTTTGGGAGATTGGTGCAATAAAAATAAGACATAGCGTGTAAAATGTGTAAAATCATCATTTTGACCTTCAGAGAAAGAAAGATGTCCTGTAGCTGTTGCTGAACTTATAGAAAAGCTAAAATGCTGCTTTCTGTTGCTATTTTATTCTTCAGAACTGTTTGACAACTACATGCAGCAGGATGCTCACGAGTTCCTGAACTACCTGCTCAACACCATTGCTGATCTGCTTCAAGAGGAGAGGAAACAAGAAAAGACAAACGGCCGACTTGCCAACGGCACGTTGGACTCCCAGAACAACAACAGCAACGCCACACCTGCTCCCACCTGGGTCCATGAAATCTTCCAAGGCACTCTGACCAATGAGACGCGCTGCCTCACCTGTGAAACGGTGAGATGCTTCACTTCATTTGAACACATACTGTCTTAACAAGACTGTTGTTTTAACAGATTGTTTTAGGCGACTGCTTGTTGTGAATTGGCGCTGTATAAATAAAATTGAATTGAATTGAATTGAATTTTAACAGATAAAGTTGCACTATAGATCTTAGTGGGTGTACGTGGGTGGGTGGGTGTATGTACAAGCAGTGTTTGAAGGAAATAAAACCTAAAGCCTCAATGTGTTCTGTAGAAAGGTTATTCTAACCTTTACATGACTTTTTTTTTCTCTCTTCAGATAAGCAGCAAAGATGAGGATTTTCTGGACCTCTCTGTGGATGTAGAACAGAATACCTCCATCACACACTGCCTCAGGTAAAGCAACTGCTGCATCAACCAGTGAGGAAGCAGGATTAGCAGCTCCATGCAACGATTTTGAAAAATTACAGCTATTTGATGGTTCCAGCCTGTCAAAACATAGCATTTGCTGCCTGTTTTCTTTTTGTACTTAATTTCTTTGGGTTTTGGACTGTTGGTTGGACCTAAAAAAGAAGAAAAGAAAAAAAGCCATCTGAGGATAAAAGCTGAAGCTCCTAGAGTCAAGAAAATGCAAGCATTTTATATATAAAGGCTGCTGACCTTTTTCACAGCAGCCATTCTGGCCTGAATTGTAACTAATATCATTTTCTTTAGAAGACAAACTTGTGTTGTTATTAACACCTTTGTTACCAGTCATCTAATGTCAGAATACCTCCTGCAGAAAGGTCTATTATTAACTGGAAGTGAAAGTCACACCCTGTATTGTGTTGCATTTTTAAATGTGAATTTAAAATTTCCATTTTGTTT
>VUQJ01027403.1:18252-28432 GCA_015108635.1 Andinoacara biseriatus
TTTAAAAATAAAATAAAATTAAAAAAGAAAAAAAAAAACCAGTTTTTTTTTTTTTTTTTTTTTTTTCCAGATGCATCAACTGAAATTTCCAGTAATCAAATGTGAAAATAGAAAATCTACTTGAATCCTTTTTCTTCCTCAGTAGGCACACTGATCTTTGTGTCTTTGTCACTTTGCAGTGCAGAACAAGTGGAGCTGCAATAGACGGGCTCATGAAGCATGACAGGGTGGAGCTGAGGCTCAGCTGACCCTTCCCCTTCCTTATTCCTTATTCCCCCCAGTGCTCCATTCGATCAGCACCACCTCCCTCCATTCCCCTCCTTGCCCCTTCCTGCCTCCTGTCACCCTGTTGGATCTCACCCGTCATTCCTAGCCTCCAGTTCCTCTGGACCTCAGTCAGCCGTGCCCAATGTACTCCCCGGAGCAGGAAAACATCTCCACCACCGCCCCCACCAAATTGCCAGTGAAGTATGGAGAGCTCATTGTGCTGGGGTAAGCAGATGACGACACGCATCACGAAATCTCTGTCCGTGTGTTTGATTCTTTGGTTGCCAACTTATAAAAGATCAGGAGTTGAGCAACCAAATATGGCACACAGGTACATCGTAAGCCCTGAAATACCAATATCAATATCAGGTATTACCTAACAATGAGCTAAAGTGATCTCTTTTTAGCATTTATGCTCCTGTACCTTGTAAAAGCATTGCATCATTTCTGTTTCACTGTAATAGCATAATAGTTTATATTCCAAAAAGTTCAATTATGCATGATATACAGTATTATGACACCATCAGGTTTCCTGGTACCCACCTAGCAATGGGATAAAATTACCTAATTTCTGCCATTATGCACCTGCAACACTTTATGAATGCATGCTATTGCTTTAATTCCACAACAGCAACATCTCATTTATATCCACAAAAGCTGAATTATAATGTATTATAATGCTGCCTAGCACGTACCTAGCAGTGGGCTAAAGGCATTATGTCATTTTCATGTCACGGCCAATAGCACAAACAGGCCAAATAATACTGCACAGTAGAAAGGTCATGTACTAGTATCTAAAAAGTTGGAAGTGGAGCAAAAAAAAAAAAGGATATCAGAACATTTTTTTTCCAAAATTCATAATCCTAATAAAAAGTAAGCTTAAATTCAAATCTGTCTGTCTGGTTATTTGTCTAATTACCAGGCACGTCAATACTTTAAATATGTTAATTTTTTTAGCGCTGCAACAGTTAAGTGATGAGTCTAAATTTAAATTTACTAAATTTATCATATTTGTCAGTTTCCAAGCAAAAATTCCCAATATTTTTTTTATGTGTGTACGCTTTTTTCTCTTGCCTTGCATCACTTTGCATCAATTTATAATGTTTATATTTCACGTGTTAATGTGTCTAAGGAATCAGGTTCGTGGCTGGTTTACGATCAAATGTGTTGTTGTTGTCTTTAAGTTCGAATGCTGTTCATCTGGCCTCATAAATCAAGACTCACCCTCAAAGCACAAATACATATGATACAAACTTTCCACTGTTGCTCTTTAATCACCTAATGTGTGCACAGAGATGGACATGGGGCCAACATACTTGTCACAGGTGGAATTAATGGTGGCTTGATATTGCTACATTAATTAAGTGCAACACTATCACTGATCAAAGCAACTTTTCTGCCTAAAATCCTGAGCCAGTAAATGTAGATGTAGACATTAAAATAATTAGGAAATCAGAGCATTAAAATTATATACACATTATGTTTTAGTGGGGGATAAAGTTGCCTCCTGTGTACTAAATGACACGGGCACAGAGCTCAATGTATCAAACAATTTTATGGGGATTTGATTTTGATTGTGTATGTGTTGGACCTTTTATTTGCCAGAGATGACACATTATGAAATAAAAAGAGAATCATAGCTTGAGAACAACAGAAATAGTGTTGATGAAGGAAAAAAGATAACAAGCATTGCAAAAGAAATCTGCCTCTAAATAAAGTAAATAGAGACAGTTTATCTGTGAAATATCTGCAGACAAGCTTAGACTGATTGTGTTGAAAAGATGCCAAAAGAGGCAAAAGGAATGTGTTTCCAGAAAGCAACATAAACAGTAGTGATATTTTTATCCAGTTGCACAAGGTCATGCACTGAGAACACAGAGAACTGGTGTTTTGGACTTATTGAAGATGACAGGAACCACATTGCCTGATGCATTGCTAGATCAGGAGATGCTGAACTTAAACACGGAGGCTTTCTCTTTCCGTTGAGATTTGTTTTGAGTCAAGTCCACATAGTCAGCTGTAGGAAAAACCCTCCACTCCACCCTGCATCTTCACCATTCAGCATAATGTATGCGCGCACACACACACACACTTTCTCCAGTAACAACTGCCAGCAGAGGACTTCCTCTATCTTTATGTCTCCTGTTTATTCCCCAAAGGGCCATTCCACTGTGCTCCCTGTCCCAGCCCACTCCACAGAGGAATGCAGATGTCGGAAAGACTCCTTACATGTGCATTCACACTTGCGCGCACACACACACACACACACACACACACACACACAATTATGACCATACAGCGCACATTTTTCATGTCTCGCACAGACACAGACACTTGGATTCACAGCTGACTCACAGTTTGTTGTTCTGGATTGTGCTAGAGCAGCATTGTCAGGGAGATGACCGTGGAAATTTTCCCTTGTGGAAAACCACAGTGAACAGTAAACGCAGTTCCATGCCTTTACAAGGGAGAACCCCAGTTTTCCGTTTTGCTCTGCTTTTTCCGCTCCTAGTTTTTTGATTCTAGGTCAGCCGTTTTTTAAAGGTCAAAACAGGCACTTGCTGCTTTATGACATGAGCACACTGTGCTGCAACTGAGGCTGCTCTTTAAGCCTTTAAAGGGTTCACTGAAACTGCATGTGTTTTTTGAGTGGCCACTGTGGGAGTTGAGTGCCTAACCCTCGCATTAGCACCACAGCATGTCTTTTGACCTATCACAGTCAAGTGACTACATCCCCGCCAGTCAAGCCATGCTGCATGCTTCTTTAAACCCTTAATGTCAGCAAGCTAAAACCTACATACTAGTGTGGGTGCAACTAGTGTGACTGGAGCTCCTAATGCTGCAGTGGTTGGAGACCGTGTCACGAACAAAATTATTGCGACCATGGACAATGATCTTGAGATCTTGTTGCCTATTAAATAGTTGCTTCGAGTATGGGGGCCAGGTCTGTGACTGCTTGCAGTTTACTGAGTCAGTTTTATTAGTCTGCAATTGAATGGTGTAGTCTCATGGCCCAAATCTGACCCTTTGCTGATTTCAGTTTAGTTTCAGAAAAACTGCAGTTAGTTTCTGATTTGTAGGTTTTTATGCATTTAGTTACCCCCACTAAATGATGTAATGGCAAGGCAACTTTGGCCCCTTTATGTGGAATAAATTGTTTGTAAGAAGGTTAAATGGGGACACTAACTGCAATCCAGATTTTATTTATTTATTTATTTATTTATTTATTAAAGCCTTTTCATAAACTATATATTTCCGGCCACTGATGGGATCCTTACTGGCCCTTAGTAAAAGTGTGTTCAGCTGCTCTAGTTGCAGCCAAGTTGTACTGTGACACCAACAACAAATGTCTCGCAAATAAATAATCGGAAACAGCTGTTGAAGAAAAGCTCAAGCAATTTAAAAATGTGACTGTATTGAGCTGACTGTTTGATTAAGCTTGAAGCACTCTTCCTGTTCTCAGCTTTGGACTGTTTAATCATTTCCTGAGAGAATAAATCACTAAAAGAACAAAAGCTGGCGTGACGGGTGAGTAGTTGAAGAAACCAGGGCTGTCTGTTTCAGCCTAACCTCATGCCAGGATGATTGCACTTTTGCTTGCTGGGGGTGGGGGGGGTGGGGCAAAAGGCAATGCAATAAATTACTTGGAAGGCAGTCGGAAGGTTTTCATGGCTCTACGAAGTAAATAGCTTAGCTGTTGTAAACTCCACCCATCTGAATATCTTCTGATATTCTCTCCTGTGTAACCGACAACAGACTCATAAATAGTAACAGAGAAACCCATCAACACATAGCACAGTGTTGTCTGACCTAATCGCTTACCCCAGTCCAAGATGTTTGATGCCCAGTAATGCTAACGGCCTAATGCAGAGGAATGCTGTGGTGTCTCTGTTTACAGGCGCTGTGGACATCCATTTGGGGCTCTTAAACAGCTGTAATGCCACTGGATGCATCAAAGCCCCCCCCCACAGTGCACCTATGTCTGTCTGCATGCATCATTTCTGTGTTATGATCTTAACTGTACATCCACAGGCATGCGAAAATATTATTAGTTTATCCGTGTGGCATAAATCCTCACAAACCTCATGACCCATAAGTGTGATTCTCTACAGTGGACAGCTGTGCACCAATATTTCATTATAGAGGCACACGGATAAAAAGGCTCACAGGTCTTCCTGTGTGCATATTTTTTAAATGTGTATTTTTGTGAGACCCGGGACATGCTGGAGAGATTATATCTCTCAGCTCGCCTTGGAACGCCTTGGTGTTCCCCCCGATATGCTGGAGGAGGTGGCTGGGGAGAGGGAGGTCTGGGTTTCTCTGCTTAGGCTGCCCCCATGACCTGGCCCCGGATAAGCGGAAGAAAAAAAGTGGATGGTATATTTTTGTCCTTTAATGTCTACTTTTTAATGCACCATATATTTTTAGAAAAATCAGCGTCCTTAATTCAAGGACGGCTGCAGCCTTAAAAGTACTGGACTTAGATGAGCTGTTAGCAGATTTAACAATAAGACAGATGATTTGTCAAATAATTACTTAAAAATATTCCCAAATGCCCCACAAACACAGTTCAAAGGTCTGATTTTGGAGACTTAGAGGAGAGGTCTAAGAGACACCTTGTAGCTACATTCACCCATCTTTATCCACCTGTCAGTGATCAAAGGGACCATGCTCCCAACGTTAAGCCTTAATGAAGCATAAATGAGTGAGTTATGAAAAAACTAACCACCCTCTGTGTAGGCTGTAAACCTGTTAAATTAATAGCTAAACTTAGATATTTTAACATGGGAGTCTGATAGGATCAGTTCACTTTTGGAGCCGGCCTCAGACGTCCACTAGAGGAACTGCAGTTTTTGTTCTCGCTTGCTGTGTTTTTTCAGCCCTGATAGTTGCCACTTGGTTTATAAACAGTGACACAGAGAGTGACTCAGCCATGACGAGTAGCTGCTCACACTACCTGCCTTTATGTTTTTATGGCTTTACTGTATGACTGTTGGCTTATTACGGCAAACTGGGATTTAGTTTAATAGTGTTTGGAGGGAATACATACACACACCCACACGTACTCGCGCACATACACACACACACACACACACACACACACACACACACACACACACACACACACACACACCTAGCTGTGCCCTCTTTCAGTTCTGACAGTCTTCAGAGGCTGTGGCCTGCAAAGGTGCAGCTGGCAGAGCCTGTGCCACCAGCATAAATAAAAGACGTTCACAGTGGATTCACCATAGGATCTTCACTGCCACCCACAACCTTCAAAGACATTTGCTCTTTGAGCTTGTTTGGGAAAATGCAGCAGCTTCTGCTGGCTGCAACTAGGAAGCCTCTGGAAAAACTTTCTCAGTGGGATTTGATAGACAGCCCGCCCTGAAACAGCATATGTTTACTCCAAAGTCAAGTGTGCACAAAGCTTTACATTGGATGAAAGATTAAAAAAAAAAAAATCTGTATCTTTGCAATATCTGCTGCACTGAAAAGTGGAGCAGATATTTTTTTGTGACCAGCAAAAAGAAAACATGTTACTGTCATGGTACAGGGGTGCAGTGGTTAGCACTGTTGTCTCACAATAAGAAGTTTCCTGGTTAAAATCCTCTGGCTGGCTGTCATGTTTCTGTGTGAAATCTGTGTGGGTTTAATAAAAGTACTCAAGTACTTTATCCCACAGTCCAAACACATGCATCTTAGTTTAACTGGCAATGATAAACTGGCCATGGATTTCTTATACTGCATCGTTAAATTGCTCGTAGTCTAAAGTGCTATAAGATCAGTAAACGGTAAATAGACTGGTTCTTATATAGCGCTTTGCTACTCTACTTTGAGCACTCAAAGCGCTTTATACATCATGCCTCATTCACCCATTCACACAAGCAGCTCCTTCTACAGCTAAATGCTTTCCATGCATTGGATAACAATGCAGGGTTCAGTATCTGCCACCCCATAAGAATAGAAAAGTGCTGTATAGATAGCACTCCATTTGAAAGACCAGTTACAAACCTGTATCAATAAGAAGCTAGTATTGTAATTTTTGATGCACTGTTTTGTCAGTATTATATTAAGTGTGAATATAGGTGCACATGTTTAAAAATAGTTATACATTTATTGTCATTTTGTGGATTCACTTTAATAAAAATATTTGAAAAAAAAAAAAAGAAAAAAGAAAGTTCAGTCCTGTTCTGAGTCCTGCAACGGGGTTCTCTACCTGTCTGCTACAGCGAGTTCGTGACACTGAGGACATCATTCTGACTCCATAGAAATTAATGAAAAATACTGCACTCAACATGCAGCCCATGTCTGGTTGCTTAGCAGCATGTATTGTTTACACACATTTTCATATGAAAGCTGCCATAACACAAGCCAGAGCTAGCTAGATGTGACTGATACATAAAGATATTGGGAACCTTATTTAAATTAAAGATGAATAATTACTGCAGGGCTGACCAGGTCACAAATGGGATGCAGAGAGGAGGATTATATGACTGGATCCGGAAACTGGGCTGGCTGTGCAGAGCAGCAGAGGAGCTGAACTGAGCAGAGAGTAAAGAGTGTGGAGTACTAATCCAAGCAAATAAAGAATGAAATACACAGCAGAACAGCCAAATCAGGCAAGTTTCAGCCCTGAGCAGCAAAGCTGAGGAGGGCTGCAAACTGAGGCAGAGCACTGTGGACGATGGATGAGTGAGAGACTGCAGGTCCAGGGAAGTGGAGGCAGGTGTGCACGAGATGATACACTTTCCTTGTCCTACTTTTACATTAATAGATTGATTAAAACAAAGAGCTTTAAATGTTGGCAGCACGGTGGCACGGTGGTTAGCACTGCTGCCTCATAGAATACCATCTGGAAGGCCTGGGTTCATATTCCACTTAGGTTACTGCACTTAGGTTAATTGGCCAATCTAAATTGCCCATAGGTGTGAATGTGAGTGCGAATGGTTGTCTGTGTCTCTGTGTTGGTGGTACTCTTCATTGAAAATGCTCTTGTATGTCATTTCAGATGATACGAACAAAAACCTGACAGGATTGTTCAGTAGGCAGGCTTTTGGTCTGCTGATAAAATTAGATGCAACAAACATGACAAAGGCAGTAATCAAAACTGCACAGATGAAAGGTCACACAAGCTGACAGATATTTCCTGCTAATCTTACATGCTCTGGTATTGAACTTTGGCAAGATTTTGTCTTGGCAAAATAGTGATAGATGTTATGTTCCCCTAAAGAGACTCCATGACTTTTCAACATTGAGGGTCAGTGTGGTAACCAATGCAGAAAAGCTGTTAGCAAGAACAATTTAACTAGTGTAGTCAATCTGAATAAATTACACCTCTATTTTTAAGTGAGAACCAAGACCTGAGTGAAAGGTGGCTGTCTGGTAACCAGAGGTGATCTAGTGGTTGCCTTACACATGAAAGCCCCCCCCCCCAGTTTGAGACTGGGAGGAGACACAAACCCATCCTCGGGATGTCACAAGCCTTGATAAATGGGAGAGTTGCGTAAGGATAGGCATGTGGGTATAATCTGTGCCAAATCAAACATGCTGATCCCTTGGTAAAAAACTGCGCAGCTGAAAGAGTCTTCTTTAGCGCCCTATTATTTGCTGTCCTATCAGCTGCCACATACTTGCTGGAAACAACTGGGTTTATTTATGTAATTCAAAAGTAAAATAGGTTCTTGTGAGGATCTAAGTTTAATTTGGCTGAAATTGTGCCCCGGTCGTAAGCTGCTAAATAACAAAAAACAGATGTTCGAGTAAAATCTAACTTTGTCCAATTATTTTAAAATCTTTCTACTTTCTATTATTTTAAAATCTTATGTCACTATTTTATGGTATTTTTGTAAAGCACTTTGTGACGGCTGTTTTGAGAAGTGCTATATGAATAAAGTCTTACTTACATTCAGTCTCAAACTGAACTGAGTCCAGAGGAGAGTTAATATGACCTCTAGTCATTGGCTTTGGAAACCCTTAAATAAGACGGCTTATAGCAGAATAGTGGAGCCATAAGGACTGATGAGTGGGGTGGAGCATCTTCTCAGCTCAGTCACTCAGTCTATTAATAGTGGCTCTCCGACTGAGCCTGCAGGAGCGCACACAGGCAGCAGCAGGGGGAAAATTGTTAAATGCAGCGAATAAGCCCTTCCCTGCCAACCCCCTCCCCACCCCACGCCTTTGTCTTTGAACTGAATCACCGTGGACGAAAAGCCAAATGTCACAGTGAGTATTATCGTACGCTGCTGGGCGTTCTAGAAGGTACAGATCCAACACACACGCAAACAGTGACGATTAAATCTACTACAAGCAGCATTTTGAAACATTATGCACAATTTTCCAATTAACTCTAGCATCTTGTTGTGAGGTTCATAAAATGGGAGCAGGGTGTAGATTAATGGCTGGCTGGCTCACAGAGCTGGAGTGGATTCATTTCATGATTTAGAAATATGAGGGTCAAAATGTTGATACTATACACATAAAAGTTACTAACTGGCATGCTGAAGTATTGCAACACAACAATACAACACACTGTGAACTGGTAATGCCAACCAGAAAGTATATATTAAAAGAACTGTAAGAAAACCAGCTTTGGCAAATATGTGCTGTAGTCTCTCTTGTTTGATCAGCATATCAAAGTTACTGAAGCCTAAAATGCTTTGAGTGGTGAGAGAAGTACCAATAAATACCAATTTATTTATGTCCATTAAATGTGAAGATGTCTATGTTAAAAGTGCTTTCCATCCTCATAGTGGTGTAGAGCCATTATGTACATATCACCTCGATAAAACAAGTAAATAACAGTTAAATAAACCTGAAAATCTAATTATTTTAATAGTGGTTTTGTAGATAGTCCACTGTCATGGATTTGTGGGAGGAGCTCCCAAATGCAGACTCAACTGAAAATGCAAAAACTCCAAAAAAAACAAAGTTCTGCGAGACACCGGTGCGAGACACCGGTGCGAGACACTGCAATATCTGCGCAAAAGGGAAACTAGGGCAAGTGAACACAGCTGGGGGAGATGAGATAAGAAGGAAATAAAGGGGGGAAAAGAGGAACCAAAATAAAATGGCTAACTGACTAACACTGAGACAAGACCCTATAACACACTCAAACATGACAGAAAAAGAGGCGGGGAAAGCTAGAAAACCAGAATTGAAATGGAAGCAAACTGAAACTGAGAAATAAAGTCTTTAGATACATGAAAATCAAATATAACAATAGACAACCTTAAAAACCAAAATAAAACACCAAATAATAAATCAGAATTTTAAGATCCAAAACTCAAAACATTAGGCCAAAGACCTGTGACACCCACAGGGAATTACAGTGAGAGTCTGAGTACATACAGTATTGTACTTGAAGAAAACTGTGAATTTACTGAGCATCTTGGATAAAAAAAAACATCTTACTAAGTAAAGTGTACTGAAGATTTTCCTGCATAAATATCACGAAGAAAACCTGTTTTGCTCTGTATGGCGTGAACGATGACCAGGATTTACCCACTTTCCTGCCTGCTGGTAGGATGTTTTGGTGTCAACGATTTTCCATTCTAACAGTCTAACAATACTTTCCACAGGTACCTGTTACAGTTGTTTCTTTTGGTAACAGTTTGCAGAAAATAATACACACACACACACACACACACACACACACACACACACACACACACACACACACACACACACACACACACACACACACACACACACACACACACACACACACACACACACACCCCCCCCCACCCACACACACACACACACACACACACACACACACACACACACACACACACACACACACACACACACACACACACACACACACACACACACACACACACAAAAGAAAGAAACCAAGAAAAATTAATGGTTTTCTACTTCTTAGCTGTGTGGAACAGTGAAATGG
>VUQJ01027404.1:0-10956 GCA_015108635.1 Andinoacara biseriatus
GCGGCAAAGATGAAAGCCTTCTGTCTGCAACACATGACGAGAAATGCTGCTGGTACCAGGTTGGGGAACAGGTGAAGTGGTTGGGTGGTTTGTGGCGGATCATTACAGGCACTTTATGAGGCAGCCAGACAGGTCAGGTGGGGCCTCACACCCACTGGGCTGAGAGGGCTGTTCCCTCCAGGAAGACCTCGTGTTGGACCAGTAAGGGCTGTGTTGGAGTGCTGTTACTGCCGGCTGAGTGAAACGGTGAGCTTTGAGAATTTGTCTCCTCCCTCGCTCGAGGCATAATAGAAAGGATGGAGCTGAAGTTCAGATAAATCTAAAGACAAGGAGAAAGAGCGAGGCTGAGCAAAATCAGGGTCAAGACTGCGCAGTGTTGTTTTCAACTTCAGACATGTCACTGAAATGTCAGTGGTTATCTCATCTCTCATTTGTTTATCTGGTAGTTATGTTGTTTTGTCATTTATCATTTCAGACCAAAACCATAGAGGTTTAATCCAGAGCCAAAACAAACATCATCAGCACTGTAATGAAATTACAGCGATTCCTGATGTGCTGTTTAAGCTCCTGCAGCCAGCATGTACTGCCTCTGGAAGCCACTTTGCAACACATCTGCAACCTGTATTGTCCTTTAGAAATATTCTTGCCATTTTTAATTTGATCACTCTCATGTTTGTTGTCACTGATGCCTGCTGTGTTCTGATGGGCTCTTGCTGCTGCTCTCTCTTAGATCTAAGGCTTTCCGTGTATACATGGTGCAACCAGAACTGAGCTGCACTTCCAAATATAAATTACTGCAAATGTAATAACAATCATATTTTGGCTAAAGTGGTCTTGCCAGGTGATAAGTCAAAATTCACTGCTTTTACTCTCCTCTAATTATCCTTAATATGATTCCAAACATGAAACAGCCTGACAATGTATTGTTGTTGCTCTGCTTGCCTAACAATAATTTCCCGTTCTTTAGGCACTCAGGGTTTTCATAGGATCCTCAATTTAAGTAATCTATGCTATTGCTGGTCTCTATTTCTTGACTTAAGCCCAGAGGCTAGTTTGTTCCCTCACAATTTGTAATTAAGACAAATCTGTCACCAGCACTTAGGGCAGAGCACATGATATTTAATTAAACTCTACCCAGTGGAACAAATGTCGATCCATGCCAACCTTACAAGTTGTCAGAGCAGCTATTTGGCCTGTGAGGTATAATTGGTACATTATTTTCTAGGAATGTTACCTTGCATGATGAAAGAAAACAATACTGAAGCTTTGAAACCTACATGCTTAGTGGCATCTGACAGCTGCTGTTCAATCCTTTCCACGACCTTCCTGAAGGGGGGTCTGTTGAAGGGGTCAGCATCCCAGCAACACCTCATAATCTGATACCTGCACAGCAAACAGACAGTTTTATTTGTCTACAGTTATTATATCCTGTTTCTTTTGTACTCATTTTTTTTCTGTTCTCACTTCCATCTGAGAGTTTTAACACATGCTTGTTTTTAGTTATTCTCATGAAAAGCCAAATGCAACAGGAAGAAAGAAAGCTGCTATTCATATCCTCCTGATTACACTCTTTCCTAGTCACACCACCTCCATTTATCCAACCAAACCATCATTCTTTTGATGATCCATATTTCAGTTCAAGAAAAACTCACATTTCATTGGGCGCAAATTCTGGGGCATCCATTCTGTATCCTTCTTTTATTAGTTTGTAGAACTTGGCATCCACCGGCATACCAGGATAAGGACTGTTTCCTATGTTCAGCAGAGATATTCAGTTACATTATACACTTATGAAAAGACACAGACAGCCAGACAAACACACATAAAGTGGATGGAGAGACATACCCAGCGAGAAGATTTCCCAAAGCAAGATGCCATATGACCACACGTCACTCTCGAATGTATACACACACTCAAAGATACTTTCTGGAGACATCCATTTTACAGGTAGACGGGCCTGAAAGAAAAAGTGTAGAGATGGCAAGTTGCAATAAATTACAATGTGAAACCTGTTTTTTTAATTTACTGTTGGGGTCAAAAAATGGGCAACAGAAGACTGATAAATAAACAGCCTACACAAAGTATGCACAAAGTATTTGCCTCGGGTCCCTAAAAAACACCCAGAGCTAAGCATAAATTTGTGAGGCTCATAAATCACAAATTGGACAAATTACAGTGAGTTTATAAGCTGTCAAGCATGGACAAATCATTCTGGGTTAGATGTCAGTCAGAAATACTACTAAAAAAACAAGCAACTGTAAGTGTAAACGTTTTTCTTTAAATAAAGTACTGTATTTGCAGCAATCAAACAGCTGAAGGATATAGAAAAACAGAGGCCAGTGTTGCAACAGGAAAAACATTTAAATATGCTAACTTAAACACTAAGAGATTCTTTTGCAAAATGTAAATATACATTAGCAGTTTTCCAAAGAAAGATATGATCAGACACGTAGTTTTGGGGAAACGCATCCAAGCTACTGAAAAACAAAAGTTTGTCCTGTACACATGTACATTAGATAACCCCTAAATTTACATATCAGGAACTGTAGAAAGGCAAATGAACCTCTTGTTTTACAGTTTGAGAGCTGCAAGAACAAAAACTTTCAGTTTTCTGGATTTGGCTGCGCCATTACAAGAGTAGCACTCATACTAGCAAGCTAGTTTTAAACTAGTAATAAATTGGGTTGTTTTGCTACTAACAGTAGCCTAAATTTAAAACTGATTTATGATCAATTAAAAATTCTGGTAAACTCTAAAATCTAGACTTTTCTGCTGATTAGTTTCTAGGAGAAGTAAAGGCCTTCCTTCAGTTGGTTTCCCAGTGAAGTCAGATGAAACCATATGTGCAGTTTGCTATTAAATATGTGTTTTGAAACATTATTAAAGCTATAATTTACTTTCTAGGGAATTAGAACCATTTCTAAAGAAGTGGTTTGCTGGTGTGGTAGTGTGGTAGGTGGTAATGAACTAAGCAGATGATCGCCAACAAACTCATTAATTACTAAACAGTCTTAGCCAATTCCAAACCAGGAGACTGAAAGATGCATCATGCATCTAATAGTGTATACCTGTGTCATGCAGCAAGTGCAGACTTACATTGCCTTTGACGACATAATTAGAATCTGTGGTGATGTCTCGGGCGAGACCAAAGTCACAGATTTTTGCCACTCTTCCTTCAGTCAGTAGGATATTTCTGGCAGCCAGGTCTCTGTGAATACACTGAAAAACAAGTGCACCATTACCTATACAACCCGATGATACATGTTACATACATTAACAGTTAATCACACAACATTAGTCATGAATGAGATGCTTTTTCAAATGCTCTTTGGTACTGAGCTTCCACGCTTCCGTCTGTAACACACACCCACTGACACTGATACATGAGCACGCTGGCTTCAATGTCTTTGTCTCCATAACCAATGAATTTTTCAGCAGCTTGCTCCAACATCCATTTTGGATCTGTTTACTAGCCGTGGAAACATGATCCACGCTCCGTGTTAAAGGTCAGGCAGCATTTTTTCCCCCCAGAAATCTAATTTGGTAGCTGTTAAAGTCCATGTAAAGAAAATTTTCTACATGTCAGAAAATAAATTGCAAAACAAATTTGTGTTTGGCCATGACTGGATATAAAAATTGCAGCATAGTTATGAGGAAAACAGAGGGGAAATACTGATTATCTAGAAGCAACATGACCCGATGAACTTAGCTCAGAAGAAGATTAACGTGGGGCAGCAATAATGATGTTGAAGGTATACTAAAAAAGCAGTTAAAAAGCTCCCTATTTCTAGAATGTCCTAGAAGGGTACCCGTCTGACTTTCATGAAGGACTACCAGCAGATCACAAGACGGTTAATGTGACATTACACGTGTAATGTTTCTGTATGTGGACTGTAATAAAAAAAACATCTGCATTCAAATGGACGCTCACATTTTTCGAGGCTAAGAACTCCATGCCTTTGGCAACTTGATACGAGAAGCTGAGGAGATCTTCGGTGTCCAGAGACAGACCATCATCGGCAAACATCTCGTTCTCTGTGTCTGCTTCAAGGTAGGGACCGCCTGAGAGCGCAAACAAAATAAAGATTATTTTTCTGATGTGCTGATTCAACCACCTTGACGTGTGATAAAAGACAAGGGAAATTTGATGAATGGCTGGCTGGCTGGCTGGCTTGCCTTTGCGTAGCGAATTTCTCTTCTCAGTGGATGCGCTGACCAGTGGGTTGCCAGCAACAGAAGGCTTCATGGTCATATAGCTGTTCAAGCTGTCGCTGTGAAGAGGAAAGGAGCAGTCTGGTCTCAGCTGAATACAGCCACACATAAGCATGCTGCTGTCCAAATAACTTCCTCCTACGCACGTTCTGGATAGTAAACACTAGTACTGTCGTTCCCTCGTACAATAAACCACTCTTCAAAGATTAAAAAAGAACCTGACCCATCTGTGACTCTCTGCTGCATGACGTTGCGGTTGTAGTAGTCGTCCTCAAGCTTAAAGCAGATACAGGAGTCTCTCTTTCTGCGTAGAAAATTAAGAAGATCTCCGAAGCAGCAGTACTCTGTGATCACCAGGGTAGGACCTGCAGTACAAAAAAAATTATTTTTTTCTAAAACTAAGTCTGGCACCCAGACTTAAAAATTAATTTATGATATTTGCAGTTTTATTCCAGTCTTAAATGATGAAGCTGGAGAAAATGGTTGCCTCGCCTCCAACAGTGCACGCTCCCAGCAGGTTGACAATGTTAATGTGGTTTCCCAAGTAACTGAGGACTTTCAGCTCTGACATCAGTGCCTCTTTCTCTGTGGCATGAGCACTAGCTGTGGAAAGAAAAATATGCAATGCATTCATTTACTAAAGGATTAAAAGTAAACTGAAGCTAAACTCAAGTTAAACTGTGCTTACATATTGTGATCTTGTATTTGCGTGCTTAAAAATACATGGTTGCTGAGGGCTAAAGGAAATAAAAGGAGTCTGTTGAATATTATTAATATGGCAACAGTGTGCAAACCACCAAATAAAAATATCCACATAATGGCTGTTTGTGTTCGAGGATCTGCAGGCAAATTATGTTTTCATTAGAATTTCTTGACAGCATGAAGCTATTGTGCACAGTTGTCACATAGTCAAAATAGCTAGTGCTTGTTCCATTTTATTTGCATGTGTGTTGACAGCACTTACATTTGAGCATTTTCACAGCCACAGTCATGACTGAATCTGCTTTGGAGAGTCCATATGCAGTGGCTTCCACCACTTTTCCAAATGCACCAGATCCCAGAGTTTTCCCTGATAACATGAAGACAGAAACAAAACCGTTAATCCCCATCCTGTTTTTTTTCCCCTCTGACAAACAGGCTCCACGGTAGTGTTCCTAGGACAACATCAGTTTTAACCCCCAGGCTGTATACGTAGGCACCAGGACATGCAGGATCCTGTTTAAGGAGGTTTGTTGAAAACACCCAGAATATGTCAACAATATTGTGTTTGCAGTGAGGGAGTGGGGTTTAATCATCAATGAGCTGTGGAACTGGTTAGTAAATAAAGACCACAGACATGGTTAAACCCCTAATGCTTTGTCCATACAGAAAACAGAGTGGCTGTCAATCAGTGGGAACTAGCCTAAGGGTGGCAACGATGATGTCATACCCACTGGACTATTAGGTTTTATTACACAGACAAGCCCCCCATTTATCTTCATATCATCCAGCTCCTACAGTGATTTACACCTAAGGCATGACATCCAGGACGTAAATTTTAGTGCCACAGTGTGTCAGAAATTATGGACTAATGTAATTACGTGGGTCTAGATCCAGAAGCCAGTGCAGATTTTAGTAAATAGGTTCAGGATGCTCACCAAAGCGCAAGTTGTTTCGTGGAAACTCCCACTGGTCATCGTATGGTAGCTGGGTGGGGTCAATGTCCACGTAGTCATTTCCAATAACTTTCCACTGAATCTGGTATTTGGGTTTCTGATGTAAACAAAGAGAGAAAAGGGTATAGAAATTCAGTTTAGTGTTTCAGATGAAGTGATTTCTCTGCTCTTTTTATTCACTTGTTTAAAAAATGTGGAAAAAATACAGTGCTGTTTTACCTGCATGTACTTGTAGAACAACATGATAAGGATGAGGCACAGGATGCCTGCTGCCGAAATGGAGCCAATCAGCAGAGGGGTGAACAAATCATGTGGAACTCTTTTTTCTGCAGAGAGATGGACACAATAATGTTTGATAGGGGCAATCAAGGAATCTTTTCAAAGGTTTGGCATGTTTACATTCAAAATGACATTGACAAGGAGGCATTAAGGTAAGCCAGAGAAGTCTAAGACGCCAGTGAAGCCCACTTTGATCAAATAACAGCAAACTAATCCAATTATACAAGTATACGTACTGCAGGGTCCTATGCTTTTATTTCTTTTTTTTTTAAATTGTGTGCTTTGTTCTGTTAATTGCTTAAATCCCTTTTGTTTTAAGATTTTTTTTTTTAACTAAAGTGTTGTCCTTTTTGCAGCTGTGCCGTGAGTAATTATATGTAATCAGTGTTCTGTTCCTTTGTGTCTGGCTGGTTGTGATGCCTTATTGTTTTGCTCCTCTGTACAGTGGGGTGTAATAAGCTCTTTAGCGATAAGAAGCTTTCTCTCCACTTCAAATCTGAGAATGCAGAGTCTGCAGGAACTAATCCCCTGTAAACCTGTCAGTGGTTTCTAAAGCTCTGTGTGTTCTCTGCTGCAGCTCACTGACACCTCCAAGCCTCCCACAGCCCCACAATGCCCAGCATCGCCAGGACTCCTACTGTGCTCCACCGTCTCAGCGCCTCCGTCTGGTCTGCTGTTACTCTGTGAAGCACAAAAATCCTGGGCACACGCTCCTAAAGGCCTGTCCTGTCTGGCCACAAACACTCGCCTTCCTCATAATGCTCGCCCACATACCCGCTGTAGCCACAGTTAGCCCCCTGTGTCCTGCATATACCCAAGCCTCCAGGCTCATTTAAGGACAACTCAGCTCTCGCACTCCCACTACTTTCAGGACACTGTAGAGCAGATGGGGAGGCTTTTATAAAAAAGTGGATTTGAGGTCATGAAATAAACAATGGACTAACCAAATGCTATCTGTAGGTGATATCATATCGGAGCCAATCGTGTTGGTGGTATCTTTTTACTAATGTTTACCTAACAGATCACAGATGAACAGCATCTTGTAGGACTGAATTTAAGGGTTAATCCCTGCCAAAGTCATGTTTATGGTAAATATTTTGATCTGAGGAATTATCCCATGTGGCGTTCACTAAAGGCGGACCTGCTAAGATAACATTAAGTCACAGGAACAGTTTCCCACATTAGTGACATTACTCTAGTAACTTTGTTTATGTGGACAAAGATTTGCATTCCAAAAAAAAATGAAAGCATTTTTACACCTCGGTCCTCTGTTGTACTTTAATACTGAGCAACAAAACACGTGAACTGACAGGCACCAACACCTCCTTGAAATCCACACGACCTATGTTAGACCACCTGAGCTGCTTATTTGTGCATATATGTCAGTAAATACAACTCACCACTAATAGAGAAGAGTGTGTAGTCTTGCTCTCCCTCCACTGTAGCCACGCATTCCAGCGTATTAAACTGTGCTCTGCTGATGTTCACACGACTCTCCACCTCTGTCTTTCCAAACATGGGACTGACCAGAGTGATGGTGATGACATTGAGCTCCTCCTGGGTGGCATTTACCTGCTGGGAGCACCTGAAGGCAGAAGATTATACATTGTTGACAAAAGGGTTGACGGGATCATCAAGCTATCCAACAGATATCTCTTGTCTGGAATCTTTTCTCTGTAACTCTGCAAGGATGCTTTCCTTACCCAGTAAAACACTTCCACATATCATAGCTTTACACAATAATCACAGAAATATTTCTATTTAAGTATACCAGCAGCTATTAGTTTAGCCTTTTGTGATATCCTTTTGTGCTCATGAAACATGATGAAATATTTAAAATTAGTCTTTCACAGCACTGCACTAAAAAGAGTTATCCAAGTGCTCTCTGGTGATAGGCTGACTTAGATCACGTTACTTCCTGCTTTTGCATATACATTTAGGTGCCTGTAATGAGTGTGTGAGTAGTGAGCGTGAAGTAGATTTGACAACAACTTAAAAAAATGACTGGATAAAGTTTGGATTATCATCAATGATTCATTGGCCCAGCTGCTTACGAATGGTGTTGCTACGGCAACCTAGGGCTCCTCCTTCAGTACACTTTACGTTTGATACGCGATGAACCCTGGCCAGTTGAATTCCCTACCAATCACAAATCAATTCTTCTCAATCCCCTGTCACATGGGAGGGTCATCTCATCACAGTCAACCAATCACAAGTCAGCCCTGTCAAATCCCACAATCTCACATTCCACCGTCATCATCATTCCTGACTGTATCCAACTGTATCCAATATATGTTTAGTGTGACCTTTAGGACCCTTGTAGAAGTTTGAATGTGGAGATGAAACTCCTAATAAAACTGAGATGTGAAACGGTGGAATAAATTTTGAGTGATGTGTTCAAACACAGAGCTAAAATACGCAGCAAACCACCAAGAATTTGCAGAAATGCAAAATGCAAATCCTCATATTTAAAAAAGTTAATTAAACGAGATTTTCTAGAAAGACGCTTTACAGCTCTAGTTAAATTCACAGATGCATGCCTCATTGCCTTTGCAAAAGCAATGAGATTTTTTTGCAGGCATAAATCAAAAAATTGGATGGCATTGGAGCATTTTGTTTGCTAGATGCAAATCACAGAGCTGCAATTGATTTTGGTTTGGCAGTTTTTCCTTTGTTTAGTAAGTTTATGAGACAGATGACCAATCTGGGTAATGTGAGTTTCCAGCAAAAGTAATTACTTTAGGCTGTAGTCTTAAAGTGCACCACGTACCATTGTACTCTGCCTCTGCTAATTATTATTTTCCTTTCAATTAAACAATCATTTTATATTCATCACTGTGTCCCTGGTGGTGGACCACATCTATTTAATTTCTAATTTGTGCCAGCTGAAATTTTTTAGGTTCAACCAAATCACATCACTCAGCGTAAGAACTGAAAAAGTTATTTTTTGTAAAAATGTATTGCATCAAGGCTACAAGGGTACTGTTTGGTCAGATTTGACTGGCAGTGCTCCAGCAGCTGTCACTGCTAAACTTGGATTGGTGCAGGGATTTATGACATGATGTTTCAAGATGTAGCCCTGCCCACTAAAACCAGCAAGAAAAGCAAAGATGAACATCTAATAAGAAGTTACAGTTTTGGTAGAAAATGTGTTTTCATGTTGGTAACAATAGATAATAGTAATGAAATATAATTCTTTTTTTTTTTTTTAGAATCTTTAAAAATCTCACCTGACATACGGCTGCTCACAGTAGTACCAGGTGATCTGGGGAGCAGGGAACCCCTCAGCCACACAGCGTACCTGTCCATTCACTGGGCCCTCAATTGATACAATTTCTGGTTTACCTGATAAACATACGTTAACATCAGAATGTGCAATAAATAACGAGCAGAAAAAATATTGGTTTAAGCATTAGCAAGGTGTATTTGCAAGGTGTGGTGAGGGTGGAGAGCTGGACTTCACTCCATACAAAGTAAGTGTAAAATACACTACATCAGTGACAGAAGGTTAATGTGGCTATGTGGCTTAAGGGAACACGAAACCTTTCAAAAAGTGTGAGAGACAACTTACTGATCACAAAGACGGTGAATGTCTGATTTGCTGACGCGTCGCCGTGGGACGCTTGAAAAGTGTAAACTCCACCCTCTGACATTTTCAGCCGCACTAGCCTCAGCTCACTGATGTAACTAAACATAAAATATGTTTTTAGCATGAGTGCATTCACAGATTTTATAGTCAAACGTGACAATATGTTTTTATTCATTCTTTAACTGTGCCAACAGCAGAAAAGAGCTGATTCTCATTCAGCCCGCGTCTGAGAAAAACACCAAAAGTTCTTATAAAATTTGCATTTTATATTGTAACCATCTTTTTTTTGTTGTCTGCACTTTGATGTGCATCTGCAGTCTGCATATGAAAAATATTAATAGACAAGCATTAAATCGTTTCTTTCTTTTTTTCATCTATTTATTGCTGTGTCAGCTGCAGTAATACATTTTTGTCTAGTTAGTTGCATTGATGGACAGTGAATTATTTCAAAGGCAGGTTTGCAGGTTGCATCAAACACTTGTTAGAAACAAGTCCAGGCAGATATCTTGAAACTCCTCTGGGTTTCTTTTTTCCAGTTGTTACGAAGGATTTTTCCAAATAAACTTTGATTTTAATAACCACTGGGACATAATAAATAAAAGCTGATCATTTTCAGAGTTTGTTTTTCTTCTTTACAATCAAAAAGACTCCTATCACCATCTTTACTGCAGCTGAATTTTCCCATATATTGGAAATTTTGATTTCTTTGAGTGCCATGTCTCTCTTTTATACTGTCTCTGGGTTGCTTCCTACTCGCTCCTAACAGAAATGTTGAGGGTGGGAGGCTTGCAGGATTGCATAATATTGTACACTTCTCTTTGCAGCATGTACGTTACACTCCAGATAAATTATGGTTTTATTTCCTGGGACAGTCTGACAGCTACTGTTTCACAAGAAACCCCCAGGACTTTATTCACTGTTTCAGCTGGATTTTTAAAGAGACTTTGATCTGCAGCTAAACCAAAGTTCCACCTTAATTACAACTGGCTAAATGTGATAAATATTTCCATCTTTGCATATTTCAGTAGAACATAGCAAGTGTGTGCTTGTGTGCTGTCACACCTGTATTGATCACTGTGTGTGGTGATGACATGGTCACTTGTGTTTCTCAGCTCGTGGCCCTTAAAGCTCCAGGAGATGTGAGGCTTTGGATAAGCCACTATGATAACTTTCAGGGACAAACTCTCGCCTGAACGGACATGAAAGGTCTGGTTGTCTGTG
>VUQJ01027407.1:14309-25802 GCA_015108635.1 Andinoacara biseriatus
ACCTGCATCTTCTTGCCATGACATGGAATAAATAAGTCAGGATCAATGAAGAATAAAATCAACAATCACATATTCCCTAGATGGTCTAAAGTGCTTGAGTTGAATCGTCTGTATGTCTTCTAGGTTCCTCAAGATGTGTCACCTCATCTGAAAGGTTTCTAAAAGCTGGGGAGCTGCATATTTCAGCTGCATATGTCAGCTGCATGTTTCAGTCAAGCTTGTAGGTGTTAATTTTGGAGCAGGGGGTGACTGTCTGAGGGTGACAGTATGGGTGTTCTTGCAGACCTTTGGGTCACACATCCAAATAATTTGTACATATGTACAATTTTTGAATTGATAATCTTGGAATATGCAGTTGTTTAGCTCCAAGAGATCTTCCCAACTGGTGTAAATCTTGACTGAGTTGCTTGGTTTTTCCCATTGTTCCCATTGTTTGGTCAGTCCATGAGTGCTGTCAAACAAATCCTTTTTATGCTGGCAAAGTACTCAAGAGAAGTTAATAGGCCTTGGCCTTGTCAGTATAAAAGACATTATAGAACCTTCAGCACCACTTATTAAAATATTTAAGTGAGTGTATGTATATGTTCCAAAATAAATTCAAATGTGTGCACTGAAGGAATAATTTAAAGTTCGTATGGCCACAAAACATTAAATTATTCCTTCAGCACCCAATTCTTGTTTTTTCGTCATTAAATGCCCAAAATTACCATGACATTCCTTCCCATGGTGAGTGCATGTAAACTTTTGAGCACAATTGTATGTCCTACCAACCCATGTTAAACAGAGGTGGTGGCCAATGACACCAGCTATTAGCCACCTACAATGGAGTCCTGAGATCTTTCCAGGTATTTTAGCTACTATTTAAACCTCAGCTCCTGTAACCTTAAAAACTCCTGTGAGTCACTGAGTATGTTGGGGCAACAATTCCCAAACATGTCCTGACATGTCAGGGCATGGATCACCTGCAAGGTGACAACCCCACAAGAGATTAAATACCTGAGATTCCCCATCAGGTTTTAGAACTGAAGACGTCATTCAAATGAGAGGTTCACTGTCTTCAGGATCCTATAAGAAGGCCAGTTGCCTTCAATTCAAGCCCTTTAGAGTACCATGACCTCGATGATATTAGGAAGACATTACACAATTATCTAACTCCATGAACTACTCTCTGAAGATTTACAACAGTCAATGAAAATGACAGAAAGGTTTAAAAAAAAATAATATTTTCAAGCATAGAAAGCTAAATAATTTCTACTTTTCTAAGTTTTCTGTGACTGGAAACAAAAACTTTGAAACATTAACATTGCAATTCACATTATTCAGTTTCAAGTGGCAGATTAATCTTCTTCTTCTTTTGGCTGCAGTCTTAATAGGTCACCACAGGGGCTCATCTGCCTCCATCTCAATCCCTAGCATCCGCTGCATGTCCTCCTTCACTACATCCATGAACCTCCTCTGAGGTCTTCCTCGTTTCCTCCTGCCTGGCAGCTCCATCTTCAACATCCTTTGTCCAATATCTCCGCTGTCCCTCCTCTGCACATGCCCAAACCATCTCAGCCTTGGCTCCCTAACCTTGTCACCAAACTGCTCAACCTGAGCTGTCCCTCTGATGTACTCATGCTCCCTATGAAAATCTTAGCATTTTCAGCTCTACCTCCAGTTTGGCCTCATGGCTTTTTGTCAGCACCATCGTCTCCAAACCATACACTATCATCTTGTAAGCCTTCGTTCTTGCTGCTATCCTTCTTTCAATTGGCAGATTAATCAATGGGTCTAATGAAAGCAGGTGCAGATACTGGAAATTGTATTTCATGGAGAAAGCTAATTATGTTGTTCCAAGGAAGGACAGCCTGTGTGGCAGATATATTAAGCGAAACAGAACATTCCGTGTTTGTATACAACCCAGTTTATTTAAGCTGTTGTCCCCAAAATAATGCCCTTCACTGCAGCGCTGCACTGAAAAAGCTCCTATTTGGTCCTGCTGCAATTGTATATATTATTACCTCACCCACCAATAGGTGGAGAGGTTGTGTTTTTGGTCCTGTCTGTCTGTCTGGTAGCAGGATAACTCAGAAAATTCTGAACAGATTTCAGTGACAATTTCTGGAGTTGTTGGGGGGTAGTACAAGAAACAATTTATCATCTGGTTCCAGGAATTCTTTAAAGGATTCTTTACCATTTTGAGGTAGTGGCAGTATTCATATATTTGCACTTGAAGAGTTTTGAACCAAAATTCATGAAACTTTGTGGAAATATTTCTTAGGGGTCTGAGAACTTATGATTTAATTTTCAAGGTCAAAGGTCCAGGTCACCAAAAAATTTCAAACATTTTAAAAATCCTTATATTCTAACTGCCAATATTTTAAGATTAATATCTCTGTGATTTTTTTCATCTACTGTGATGCTTTTTCATACTATGGAGTATTAGGGCCACATTGAGAAAAAATCAACTGTGCATTTTGAGAATTTCGAGAAAAATGTTAAAATACTATTTCGAGAAAAAAGTCCAAATGTGGAGATTAAAGTTGTCTTCTCAAGTCAAACAACTGTGATGCCATGTCTGCTCTACCTTCTCCAAAATGTCTTGAATTATGAGCTAGTGAGACTACACTACAACAAAGAAACTATTTCTCTGTTAGTAAATAAACACAATGCAGTGATAAGTATGAGGACATGAAAAAGATGGTGCAGAAAGCTGAATCTGCTCAGAAGGAAAAAAAACACACAAACTGGCGATGGACAGAGACAAGGTTGTGGATGGTTCCATTAGTCTCGTACTTAGATATAAACAATTACTGATAATTCATTGTCTTTTTCTATTGAAATTAAAATACTACAAACCGTACACAAAAATAACATAAACAATTCATATCTCAGCAAGTGTTCCTTGTAAAATCATATTTTACAGTTTTTAAAAGCCAATAAAATACATTTTAAGTATTTGTGATCTAGTAATTTATGATAGAGTATTACAATGTTGGTTAGTATCTACTGCAGCATAGAATGGCACAGAAAATTTGGGGTGAGGGAGGTAAACTCTGCTGAGTGCCGTTCTAGTTGTGTATATGTATTGTTTGGATTCAAATTCTTAATAAAAAGCAAAATCATTCTATATAATATAATACATATATAATATTGTTACATAAAATATAAATATATGACAAATATAACAATATAATACTATTAAAATAATAAAGTAATTAAAGTAATTCAGTAGTTTTATCAGCGGGAAACGAATGTTAGTCTATTCTCGCGATACTACGTTTTCTATGTGCGTGCGCAGCCTCGAGCACGGATGAGCTGAGTTGGAGGATCATGGCGGAGCGCAGGAGGCACAAGAAGCGGATCCAGGTAACATCATTGTAATTCGTGAAAAACAGAATAATAAAAATACGGTCCCTGCAAGTTGGAGGAACACGTGTAAAAGCAGGCGCCGGTTTACGACCCTCTGCGGGATCTTTGTTAACAGCAGCGTCCGCACGGGATGCCGCGAGCAGGCGACAGAAGAAGCCAGAGGATGGTAACGGTAGCTAGCGTTAGCAGGCTAGCGACAACAAATGTTGGTATCTGGATTTTAACGCGACCTTTCCGAGCTGGTTATTGTGTGAGTTACCAGTTGCGATCACGTGTTTGTCTAGACATCTTGATGAGGTTGTTGTACTGTCTACTTAGGGGGCCCTGCGGTCAGTTTTCATTTTATCTTGGATTGAAGTAGTTGCAAAGGTTGGCAGGCTAAGCTGCGTCAGCTTTAACCAAGCGTGTTTACATAACGTGTGGGAACTTAATTAATGAGTCAATGCGGCGCATCTCCACACAACCCACTGTCCAGCAGGCTGCAAGTTAAACTGGCTCTAGGAGCAACAGTTTAGAGAGGTTACAGGTCACGTCTGCATCACTTAAATACGTCTGCGTTCATTGTTGGTACTTTGTTTTTCGTGTCCTAAACCAAAAACTGCTCAATTCCGTTTTATTTATATAACTCGAAATCATAAAACGAGTATATTCTTCAATATGTAAATTGCAGTGAATTCACTGCAGTTTACATATTGAAGTACAGACAGCACCTCCCTGGAGCAACACTTTGAGGCAATGAGTAGGTAAAATAATCCTTTAAGAAGGAAGTAACATCTTGCTCAGGGTGGACAGGCGTCTGCCTCGACCGGTCAGGATGAGAGGCGAGCACAGAGGGAAAAGATTCGCACTGACTAAAAGAAGATAATAATAAGCACTTGGCAGGTTGGTGGGGTCAGTAACAGTTTCTCAACAGGAGAATGGGCAGAAAGGAAAACACACACAATCACCAAGAAAGAACATGATGAGGCTCTTATCTAAGCTGGAGAGAGGTACATGAGATCCAGATGTGTATAGTCTTTGGTTGGGGTTGTTTTTGATTAGTTATGATTGTGTGGTCATAGTTTTAATTAAGAAAATAAAAAATAAGGAAAACAAGCTTTGTCCTCGTTTAAATTAATCCTGGTTTGGGGCTTGGTGTGCAATTGCAAAGGATGTGAGACCAAAAAAGTGCATTCAGGAAAATAAAAATGAGGTTTTTTTTAAGATAAAAAAGTTTATTTCACAAAGGATATGGTGAGTAGGCTCACAGCTGGAACTGATGAAAGCTGTTTTCGTTGTTGTGTGCAGCTGGCAGTGGCATTTTTACCCTGCAGATTGAACAACATTCCAACATTGGACTGGATTTCTTGTTTGCATAAAATTCCTAAGTTTTTGTCATATAGGATAATGTGTATATGTACCAAGTTATTTCAAAATCAACAAAGCAATGCAGAATTTCAAGTGGCTTACCGAATATGGTTAAAAAAGCTGTAGGATGACGTGGCAAATGTAAGAGTCCAGGTTGAGATAAAATGTTAAAATGAGAGTGCAGATCTGCTGGACAGATGTGTTGCAGTGTAAAGAGGTATTGTATTAGTTGTGAAAGATTTTTTTCTATCTGTTCTTATGGCATCAGTGCTGAATCAGTCTGTTGGAGAAGTTGCTGCTTCGCTGACTGTCAGCACAGAACTTGGACACAGCAAAAGTAATAGCCTGTTTTCCCTCAGTGGGCTGTAATTGTGGAAGTTGAGTTTTGGGAGAAAATATTAAATTCAGCTAGAGTGGATGACTGAGCTTCAGCTCTGCCATTATTCCCACGTGATAATTAACATTTGTGAGGTTAATATTCCTTTAGGTTTTGTTTGCCAGTGAGGGAAGGAAAGAGCAGATTGACAGATGGATTGGTGCAGCGTCTGCAGTAATGTGGAGGTACTGCTCTGAGAGAGCTGTGTGAGCAAACCAAGCTGTTGATTTAGTTCATTCACACCCCCACCTATAGCTTGAGTTCTGCCTAGTGACTGAAAGAATGAAATTGTGGATAAACGCAACAAAAAAAAAAAAAGAGTGTCCTCCAAAAAGTGTCTGGGCTCAGCCTTAGTGATGGGGCGATGAGCTCAGTCATATGGGAGGGCCTCAGAGTAGAACTGCTGTTCCTCCATATCAATAGTAGCCAGTTGAGTTGGTTCACGCAGCTTACTAGGATGCCCCTGGCTACCTCCTTTATGAGGTGTTTAGGATATGCCTAGCTAGGAGGAGACCCCGGGGCAGATCGAGGACATGCTGGAGAGATTACATCTCAGGTGGCTTAAGATGGAGAGAGGAGTATGGCTACCTCAGTTTAGACGGCTGCCCCTGTGACCTGGATGTGAAAATGGGTCATACTGCCTTTTATTTGAAATGTGTCTAATATTTAGATTATTTACATCAGTGAGAGTAGTAATCAGTTTGTAGTCTCCTACAGATCCATGTTTTTCAGTTGAGGCCCACAGCTCTATTATAGCACATCCCGTTATCTCATTTATGGTCCTAGCAGCCTGTTCTTTACTTTAGAGCCTTCAACAGTCAAAATGGGGGGGCAGTTCAGTATAATTTCAAACTCATTTTATGTAGCGCTATTCATACAGACAGAGCAACACAGGTGAGTGGAGGGAGACGGGGAGAGCACCAACTCGTCTTTAACCTTGTTTAGACACAGCAGTGAAAGATTTAGCCAGTCTTAGTTAGTGGGCACAAGGATAGAAGCTGAACAGGTAAAACATCATTAGGCAATGGCCATTTTTTCAAACTTTTTTTAATTCATTAAAACAGCAAAGAGGAAATGTGGATATTGTGTGTTAAGGAACTTTATCAAACTTAACAGTTGTAGCTTTTGTCTTTTAAAAACAATTAAAAATCCCCAGTGAATCGGCGCTGTTGTAAACCCCGCTGTAGTTTCAAGGTCTCTCGGAGTTTATCAGCAGTCTCCTTCAGGTTTTCTGCAGAAGCACAAAGGAACAGGCAGAGTGGATGACTGAAAACATAGCGGAGCCTGTAAAAGACACATTTGGCTGAGTTTCCTTGAATTCATAAGATGTCCAGCAGTGCTATCAATTTAAAACTTATTTTGACAATTCAAAACAATTTAAAATTTAAAAGAAGTCTGGACTAATGTGTCCCTTATGGAAAACCTGCAGCCAAAAAAGTTTTTCATCTGATGTGGTAACAAAGTGACTTACCTGTGATTAAAAAAAACAAACACACACACACAAAACGTGGTTACACAGAGAGTGGTAGCATATGGTCTGCTTTGCTCTTGACTTTACAGTTTTACAGCTCTGTTGTATTCTTGGTGTGGCACACTAACAGTTAGTCTTTACATACTGAGAACTGTTTGATTTACATGGTGAGCACAGAGCAGCTAATCCTCCAATGATCAAGCCAGGTAGATCATATAGACGGGGGCATGGGGGCTTTCTATGTAGCAGTCTCAGATAACTGAGCTATGTGCGATGGATACCTGCTTCTCCAAACAAAGGCCTGTTTGATGGCTTTTTTTTCCCCCTTCTTTTTTCATCCTCATATTACGGGCCGGAGCAAACTGGACTGGGCGAAGCAGAGCTGAATTTCACTGGCATTTTTTTTTCAGTGCTGCAGGCAGATTGGCAGACAGTGCAGATGTTGTGAGAGGGAAGGATGATTTGGAGGGAAGTCTGGATGCTCTGACAGATTGTCTACAGTTTATGAAACCCGTATTACAAAGCACACAGAAGCCCTAGAAGTGAAAAGATTGTCTGCCTTGTTTTTGGTTACCTGTCAAATGTGATCACAGAGAATCAAACTTTCAGTGCAGCTTGATGCCAAGCACACTGTTTACTGGAGTGTGAGTGTAAAACAGAGAACACAACAAATCTCCACAGATGGTAGCACCAGAGGTGGTGTTTGACCTGGTCTATCATTCTGATGGACAGGGTTAGTGTAAGTCCTGCTAAATATCACTTTGTAACACCTAAGAAGTCTACAAATTTGTGCCAGTAGCCCAGTTACTTTTTCATGTAGTGAAGGGTAACATCTTTATTTAAGTACAATCCTAAAGTCAATTTAAAATGATGCAAAATGTCTGTAACAAAGAGGGACACTGATTCCACCACCTGTGAAACTAAGCTGACCCTTCTTTGTAAAACCCTTCAAATGCTGGCAGATGCTAAATTAAGTTTTAAAGCTGTTGCTTGTTATAAAATTGTCACATTTTGTCTTGTTAGCTGCAAATGAAGTTTGGAGGTCTTGTGATGGATGGATTGCATTACTCCTTCTGGCTGACAGTGGGTGATTTAGGAGACTGAGGGGATTAGTTTGATATCAGTGTACCCACTCCTCACTGAACTTCATGGAATCTGTACAATAAATTTGAGTTATGACTGGAATTCAATTAGTTATCTAACCACAAATGTAGCTAAATGTTTTCCTCTCTATCGCTTGCCTGTAGTTCTGTGGCAAAATACAGTGAAGTCTCATTTTACCAGATGGGAGGAGTGCACGTGTCATGTTTGTTTCTCTGCTCCTGCAGGAGGTGAGCGAGCCCACCAAGGAGGAGAAGGCGGTGGCAAAGTACCTTCGGTTTAACTGCCCCACCAAGTCGACAAACATGATGGGCCATCGAGTCGACTACTTCATTGGTTAGTGCTCATCTGAATTGTCTGTCCTCTGTTGTTGAACACACAGATGGCGCACAGTAAATAAAAACCTGTGCCATGTTGGATGTAGCAGTATTTGTCTGTCACATTGATAAAGAGCTGTGAAATTCTTCAAATGTTTCTGCTGCAATTTCACTTGCAGACCCGACAGTCCCACACAGTGTTTATATTTGATTTGTTTTGTAGCACAGGTGAACTATTATGTCAGTTTTGGGAAGTGCTGTTGACTCAGTAGTTGTGGGCGGTTCAGAGTATGACTGCTGAGGTCAGGCTTTTCCTCTTATCTCTTGACCTTATCTGTTCTTTTATTTTATTTTTTGTGCTGTAGGCCACAGTAGCTCCACAGGACAATGAAGATGTTTAAAATAACAACTTGGCCTGGGGCAGCATGTTGGCATAGGGGGGGAAGGTTGTGGTTTCAAATCCACCATCTGGCCAGGGACTTCCTGTGTGGAGTTTGCATATTCTCCCCATATCTGCTTGGGTTCTCTCCGGGTGTTTCCTCCCACGGTCCAAAGACATGCAGTTAGTGAGGTTATGTTAATTGGTGATTCTAAATTGCCCGTAAGTCTCTCTGTGTTAATCCTGCAACAGAGTAGCAACCTGTCCAGGGTCGCTACTCTGGGATAGACAGCTGGGATAGGCTCCAGCACCCTTGTGACCCCAAACTGAATAAGCAGAAGGAAATGGATGGAACTTGACCTATAACTCATATTGGTGTCATTTTGTTTGTTCATACAGAAGATAAACAGTGGTCACTCTCATTGCTAAATATCCTCTTATTTTCCAATAGGCCAGAAGGTGCAGGGTCACCAGGAACGTTGTTAGACTCTGCAGCCAGAACAGGAGTTGGCAGACATTGGGATTCAGTGCAGTTTAATACTGCACTTAATTAATTCAGTGCTGTCCACCTGCTATAATGCTAATTGCTAATTGTGTCGTACAGACACAGGAAGTAGAATGTGGATTTTTCTGTTTCTCTCCATTCCCCTATTTCTATTTATTTATTCATGTTGTCTTTATGTTTCTTTATCCGTCCTTGCTTTATTGTGCAAAGCAAGGGGAAAAATAGTCGTGACTGAAAGCTTTTATGTCTGTTGTTAGGCTAACATTAATGAACGGTACGAAAAAGCTGACCCAATGACACACACCCTCATTTGCATACTGAAGCAAAGCTGCATAAAGAAATGTGAAAAGATCAAAATTAAATACGTTTGGGCAAATTAATAGGGAGCAATACAGAACTAACTACGTGTATGTGTATAGACGTATAATCTCAAACCTACCTTCATTAGGGGACATGAGTGCATGGATAACAGCTGAATAGGTGATACTGTTGTATGAAATAACATTTGTTCAGTTCTGTATTCCCATTTTAATGTTTTCATAGTTTATTCAAGCTGTTTGATATGTGTAAAAATGGTTAATAGGAACCAATATAAAGGTGCATCCCTTGTTTATATAATAGAAATGTGCCACATAACAAAGTGGAGAATTATAATCTAAGAATACAGCTTCTCTCAAGTTTACTGTCCCAAAAGTGGCCACTGCAGTTCTGTAGTTACTAAAACTGCAATGGCCTGCAACGCTTTTTCACTTCACTCGTGTATGGTTAATTTATCTTATTTGACTCGGCATGGTTTGTAGGCTTTTCCATTAGGTCCTGATACCATGTACTTTTTTTAGTACCCACTCATGCGGGGTTCCAAGTGATCCGAAAATGTGTCGTCATTAGCTGTGTCATGAGAGCGACTCCTTCACCAGAATCAACCGCGCTATTTTTAAAACCCCACAGAAAGAAAATGGAGGCACAAAAACCACTGGGAGGCTTGGTTGAATGCCCAGACTGACTGTTTGCAGCAGTAGTTTCGCAGCAAGAGAGCCATCCGAAACACACATGCAGCATACATGTTTTAATACTTGGTGACAATGACAATCTTCATCCATTAAAACATTGTAAAACATGATGCATGATGACACCACTGGCATTATCTACTGCTAGCTTGCCTCTATCTCATGCATTGTTTTGTTGTGTTTTGAGTTGCATAGAAATTACGTCAATAGAGTAGTGCCCATGTTGCTAAATCGACTTCACCCACATTGATGTGGTACTCAATTCTAATGGAAACAAAGCAAGAGCATGGCGAGTCGTGTCGAGTCGAGTTGACCCGCACTGAGTAGGTAGTGGTGGAAACGTGGGAATAGAAAATGGTCGGTTTAAAAGACTAAAACCAACCTGTAAGCCTTGGGTTTGATGCTGACCTGGAATACCATAATGTCCATATGGCTGGTGATAATCACCACAAACATGTAAACCTTTAACCTGTAATTTTAAGGGACATGGTACATGTGCTGATTTCTTTGGTCAGCAATTTAAGATCCAACTTGTAATACACACTGTACTCTACTGGATTCACATTTTGGCTGTCGACCTTCATAGTAATTCATTTATATAACACAGGAATAATTAACACCACCCACAAAACATGTAAAAATTTAAGTTTTAAGAACAGATTCACAGGAATGGCTTGTTGTCTGTTCAGTTCAAACAAAATTCCATCATGGACACAAATTTTGGTCATCGTTAAGTTATGTACAGGTGATAAATGTTGAAACAAACAAAGAACTTAACAGACCTTAACATAAAAGGGAGATGGTAAACTGAACAGAATACATATGAAAATCCTTTTTTTTTTTTAAATATATATATATATAATAAATATATGTATGTGTGTGTGTGTGTGTGTGTGTGTGTATATGTATATGTGTATATATATATAAAATAATTGCTGTATTTGTTCAAAGTTTCGTTCACATTGGCCCATCCATTAAGGAGGATAGTACTTGCTTACATACAATATTATAGTAAGATGTTTGTCATATTAGGCTTTGGAGTGTTAAAAAAAAATCCATGGACTGATTCATGCTAAGGATCGTCCACATCAGTGTAATGAAATACTTAAACTGAAAGTCATTGATGTTCAGTGCCTACTGTTCTGTCTCATATTGTGTTTCTAAATACGCTGATCAGTCCACAAAGTTTTACATCATTTCGATACAACTTCAGTGCTGTATGTTTATGTGTGTGTTGCCTCGTTTAGCTTCCAAGGCTGTAGACTGTCTGCTGGACTCCAAGTGGGCCAAAGCTAAGAAGGGAGACGAGGCTCTGTTCACCACCAGGGAGTCAGTGGTGGATTACTGCAACAGGTAGTTGACCTGTAGTATCGCCCTACCACACAAGCTAGATTTTAATCACAAGACAGTGTATTTTTGATAGTAGCTAAAACTTTTATAACCCTTTGGCAAAATTACTTGAATAATTTAGAGAAAAGATCCTGAATAATTGATTTACACATGATTATGCCTCTGCTTATATAAACCCTTTATTATTAACTAAACTGTGTTCCAGTCTAGCAGAACAATAGACTCTTGCAGACTTGCCAGTTCAAGTTGTTTTGTTTGGCCACATCAGTATTTACAGCCCTTCGTA
>VUQJ01027409.1:4253-16090 GCA_015108635.1 Andinoacara biseriatus
CCGGTGGGGGGGGGGGGGGGGGGGGGGGGGGGGGGTTCCAGTGTAACCTTCCTCTGCTGGTTCATGCAGCTGAATTAGCAAACCTCTCTTTTTCACTTTTTCTCACTCTCATTGGGCCACATGTCAGTTTGTTCAGTGCTATCACACACATCAGATTTTATTATGATTGTGTGGTAGATATAGATAACATTATGTAGTATGATCAGGGATCATTTTGTGGATTCGGTACACTTGATATGACTAACTATAGGAATGACTGCAACATTGAATCATTCTGTTTTTTTGCCAGCAGCGTTCTTCATTATATTTTAATGAGAAACTCTGAAAGGCCTGTACACGTAATATTCCAGCATCTGTTGTATTCTCGGTATTGTCTTGTGGTTGAACTCACTTCAAAAGTAAGAATCACTCCATGCTCACTACCCATGTCACAACTATCACAAATAAGCACTGGACTGTTCTCTGATGTACACTATTCACAACACCTAGTAGATCAACAATAGCCCGGCTATGATACAAAATGTGGCGACTTCTGCTGATGACACCCAGCCTCTGTCGCACTCTTTCTCAGGTCCACTCAGCCAGATCAAATCGAGCCTGCTCGGCTCAACCTCTGACTCCAACCTCAACAAGTACACCACCATCAACAAGATTCCCCTCATCACGCTCAACTTCTCAGAGGCCAACAATGATAAGAAGTGCCCCTCCCCTCCGTCCTCTGAGAAGACAATCATCGCTCCAAAAGTCAAAGACCGCACTCACAATGTCACAGACAAGGTCACACAGGTAAGGACAGCAACGTCACTGTAAGCTTTCTGAATGTGCTGCTCGTGTTTTGAAGTAAGTGGGCCTGTAATTTAGAAATCCTGGCAAAAAGGCCTAAATGATCCGTTGGAACCTAAAAATATTAAATAATTAATTTTGGGGTAAATAGCATGCTGTGAGACAAATCTGGCAATGCAACAAAAATAAGTTTTAATTGGAATTACTTCCAGTCTTTTTTGTTTGTTTGTTTGTTTGTTTGTTTGTTTGTTTGTGTGATTGCCCGTCTCATCTGCATTATTTTCACTTGTGCTGTGATTTTCTCATTTATTTATAGTCTTGTATTCCCATTGTTAGTTGACAATCTGTCTGCTTATGTGTGTTCTCTGGCTGTGCTTATCTCCTGCATTTGATGCCAGTCCATTGTGTCCTTTGCGTGCACTGCTCCGTCCATTTTTAGCTTTTGGATTACTTTTTCTAGAGTCATTTTACCTGCTTTCTGTATTTTTCTGTTAAAACTTTTTTTTGGATTTTTTATGTTTTTGTTTTGTTGTTTTTACCAAATAAGTACAAACTTTTGAAGTGATTTTACCATTTAGGTACTTGATAGTGAGTTGCACCGAGTAGTGAGCTTAAATTTATTCTGTATTTTGATTTATTTGCTAAATTAAATTATCACTGAGGACATGTCGGTTTGTTTCTGACACAACTTTAAGATGTTTGTCCACGATTAAAGCTCAGAAAGTGGCTGGCATTGAACCGAACTACTCTCCACTGCAATGGAAAATTATACAATTCCAAAGAAACCATAGAAAATGTGGTCTTTCTCACTTTTTTTTAAATATTTGTGACACTTGAAACGAAAGCATCAGCCAGATCCATCGCACAGCCATCTGGAAATATATCCACTTGTTATGGATCTATTTGAGTTTTACTGGTAACTGTTGCCTGTGGCTAAAACTAGAAATCAAGGAGCAGACTGAAACTTCCTGTGGGCCCTCAGTCTCTATTTATTATCAATAATTTGTTGTCTGTACAGGCTGGAGAAGTGTGAGACTTCAGAATTCTCTAATTTTCATCATAGTATCATTTACGATCATCACAAATCAGACTTGGACAGATTGAGCAGTTCATCAGCAGATTGCATGCATGCCCCCATCTGCCCTTAGTTGGCATCGGGACTATTAACTGAAACTTAAGGGGTCTGATACGTAAAGCAGGTGGTGTCTATAGCTCATGGTGGATAACCAAGTATACTCTTACAGCTGCCAGACAACATCCAGAGCTCAGGCCATATTTCTAGAGTTACGAACAGAGAAAGAGGTCATTCTCACCTTTCCTGCCAGGACTGTGAGGCATCACAAATGAGGCAGGGACTATAAGTTAATGTATTCCTAGAGGTAGGCCAGAGCAGCTCCAAACTACTGATTAGGTCTCAGTTTTGCATTTTGCCAATTAATGGTGTAACGGATAGAGGACACAGAAACTGACCCCTGTTTGCACTCAAAGCCAATTTCAGCTGCACACCTTACATTGAAGCCAGGGGCAGAGAGAGTGCAGACCACAGCACATCACACTGTCCTCTCACACAGCACAAAGTCAAAGAGGGCTGCTTAATGTGGTTTTAATTACCTTGGGTAAACTGGTAGAATACACCGATAAAGCATAACATTGTGCCCATCTACCTAATATTGCATTAATTCATTTTAGCTGCCAGAAAAGCCATGACCCATCAAGGCATGGAGTCCACTAGACCCCTGAAGGTGTGCTGTGGTATCTGCACCAAGATGTTAGAAACAGATCCTTCAAGTCCTGTAAGCTGCAAGGTGGGGCCACAGTGGATCAAACTTTTTTGTCCAGTATATCCCACAGATTGTTTGATTGGATTGAGATCTGGGAATTTGGAGGCCAAGTCAACACCTCAAATTCGTTGTTGAGCTCCTTAAACCATTCCTGAACCATTTTTGCTTCGTGGCAGGGAGCATTATCCTGCTGAAAGAGGCCACAGCCATCAGGGAATCCTGTTTCCATGAAAGGATATAAACATTCTGCAATAATGCTTAGATAGGGTGTCCACATGGATGGCAGGACCCAAGGTTTCCCAGCAGAACATTGCCTAAAGAATCACACTGCCTCCACCAGCTTACCTTCTTCCCATAGTAATCCTGGTGCCAGGTGCTCTCTAAGTAAGTGATGCAAACACAGCTGGCCATCCATATGATATAAAAGAACAGGTTGTTTATTAGACCAGGCCACCTTTTTCCTTTGCTCTGTGGCCCAGTTCTGATGCTCTTGTGCCCATTGTTGGCACTTTGGGCAGGTCACAGGGGCCAGCATGGGCACCCTGACTGGTCTGCAGCAATGCAGCCCCATGCGCAACAAACTGCGATGTACTGTGCAGTCTGAGCATTCAGAGTTACCTGATCCAGCCCTAACTAAAAGCTTTAATCAAAAAGGAAAGTTTAAAGCCTAATCTTTTAAAGTAGAGAGGGTGTCTGTCTCTTCAGTCCAGACAGTGAGCTGGTTCTACAGAAGAGGGGCCTGAAAGCTGAAGGCTCTACCTCCCATTGTACTTTTAAATACCCTAGGAACCAAAAGTAAACCAACAATCTAAAAGCGGAGTGCTCTATTGCTGCAATATGGTACTATGAACACTTTAAGATAAGATGGGGACAGATTATTTAAGACCTTGTATGTGAGGTGAAGGATTTTAAATTCTGAATTTAACACGGAGCGAATGAAGAGGTATGAGATGATGAGATGTATGGAAGAAATATGCCTTTCTCATTCTAGTCCCTGTCAGTAGTATTTTGGATCAACTGAAGGCTTTTTAGGGAGTTTTTAGGACAACCTAGAAGTAATAAATGTATGAATTAGCTTTTCAGCATCACTCTGAGACAGGATGTTTCTAATTTTACAAATGTGCAAATTCTTGCAGTTTAACTCATTGGTGTGTGTCATCTGGCTTCATGGATAGATAAAGCTGGGTAGGCAGTATTATTAGAAGGTATGCCTACTAATACTACTGCCTAAGGAAAGCACATATAATTTAATAGAATTGGCCCTAGCACAGAACCCTGTAGAACTCCATAATTATCTTTTTAGTGTGTGAAGAAGTCTTTCCATTAACATGAATAAATTAAATAAGATTAAATAAGATTCAGACTACTACAGCATGCTCTAATCTCTGTAATGAAATTTTATGGTCAACAGTATCAAAAGCTGCACTGAGGTCCAACAGGACAAGCATACTGTAGAGATGAGTGTTAGCTAGTGCTAGCAGAAAGGACTATATAGGTGTTATATCGGGTGTATTCCTGGTGTGTCGATCAGAACACTCAGCAACCAATCACATGCAGTTGTGTACTTTAATTAGGCTTCAGCATAGGAACAGCACAGCAACATTAGTAGGCATGTGTGATAGTATGTGGTATCTGCAGCAATGATGCACATTAGACACATTATTTCTCTCTCTGATAGTCGATCTCAGTGTCCATTCTGGCATTCACCATCAGCCTCTGAACTTACTAATACTTTGCTACTATGTTGCTGCTTGCCTAGCGCATGCTCAGTAGGTCGGCCTTTCCAACAATGTCAGAGACTCTAAGAAGATCATTTGTAACGTTCACTTGCTGTTTCTGTGTTGTGATGAATTCTGAAACCTGACTGAAACTCTTCAAATTAACCGCTCCTCTACAGATGATCAGTTAGCTGTTTTACTCAAGAATTTTTTTTCAAGAATTTTGAGGTAAAAGGAAGGTTGGAAATTTCCCTATAATTAGCTAAGACAGCTGGGTCAAGTAATGGCTTTTCAATTGCTGCCACCTTAAAAGCCTGTGTTACATAGCCCATTAATAGAGACAGATTGATCATACGATGTTTTGGAGGAAGTAACGTCTAGAAAAAATCAACTCTGAGGGCAGAATGTTCCATTGCCACCTAATATATCCCAGCCACTACCAGGTGCCATGATGATGAGATAATCAGTGTTATCCACTTCACCGATCAGTGGTCATAATGCTTTGTGTATAAGACCTCAGAGGTACAGTAGTTGCTGTATGAAGTGTCAGAGCTTCCACATTTCCTGGTTAGTTTCCAATTGACATTTCATCTTCATACAGTTTCTCTTCTGATTTTTCTTACCACACTGTGGTGTCATTAACATGCTGTTTAATATATAGTCACTGTGTTATCTCCTCCTTACTTGTATTAACAAGAATTCCTAGAAATCAGCTACACGGACAGTAGTGTCTGCTCAACCCTTCTTTCTCTGTTCTTCTCTGATGGATCAAATGGAAATTAACATACAGTTATTTCAGGGTTCCAAGCGCTGTAATCATTAACATTCTCATAGTAACAGACAGATAAATAAGCCATGGGAAGACTGCATCCTATCACCTTCACAGTTTAGATCTGTGAACTGTTCTCTAAACACTTGACTTTGAGAATCAAGTGACAGAAGATGTTGAAAGCAAGTCTGAGCTCCTCGAGTTTATCTGAAGCCATAATTAAGGTGTCTGAACAGACACTCTGTGCTGGCCTTGGACAGCCAAATGGAAGCTTCACCCAGGAAGCTGATCAACTAAAAAGCAAAGCAGACTTGAACCTCACAGGCTTTTTATTACAGTTTGATCTAATCAGTACATGTGGCTCATGCACATATGAGGCTCAGATGGCCACA
This sequence comes from Andinoacara biseriatus, assembly GCA_015108635.1. Lineage (NCBI taxonomy): Eukaryota > Metazoa > Chordata > Actinopteri > Cichliformes > Cichlidae > Andinoacara > Andinoacara biseriatus. The sequence goes on from VUQJ01027409.1 coordinate 9,697, forward strand.
TCTTTGCTTTAATATCACAGTTTAAACTTCTAGGGGTTATCTGAAGTTTAATCTTTAATCAAACTCATGGAGCTGTGTGATTACCCAAAGAAATATAGAAACACGGAAGAGCACTCTATACACCTATCAATGATATCCCAGAGTGCACTCTTCAGACCGGGGGAAAAAAAACGAGAGAAGGGGAAAGCTAATGTTCATTTGTGCTTGAAGCCAAGACAAACACGGAATGAGCTTTCCATTAACCCACAAGAAAGAGTTCATTTGCACCGAGTGCACATGGCTACAGTAAGCAGGTTAAATAATTAAGATGGGATCATTTATTTAGAAACAGATGTCTACAACAGTTTGATCTAGAACTGTCACTCTGATAACTCAACTGACTCTCTCAGACTTACTAGCAGGTCATCAGTAAGTGCCAGCTTTTCTGCACATTAATACCTCGTTCTAACAGAAACCATTTAACAAGAATGGGAACATAAGCAGTTATTTCAAAGTCAACAGCAATTAACCACTTTAAACACCCAGCTTTAATGAAGTGGCAGCTTGGTGAATAATAGAACACATTCCCTTTCTCTGTCCTTTGGTTTCTGATCAATTTTCAAAGGTTATCCCATATCAGAGGGTAAAAGCGTTTGACCCTCCTCATCACGCAGAGGGAAGGGGTTTCTAATAACCAATTCAATTATTTATGCCACAGCTTTTCTGTGCTCTACATCATCCTTCCATTCCCCAGTCCTACCTTCTCACTCACAAGCGTTATAAGGGTGACAGGGCAGAGATAGGGGAACAATGAAAAACATGATGGATGCCAAAATAAAGTCACTCTCTGACTCAGTCACACATAACAGCCTAATTGTATCTTTGCCTTTGCAGCTCATGTACTTACCAGCCCCTCTCTCTCTCTCTCTCCCTCTTTTGCTCTTTTCCTTCCACAGCTTCCATAATCAGCAGTGAAAATGAAAATTTGTAGCTATTAAACCGCTGAACACTTGGATGAATAGCTGCCTGCACCTATAATTACCTCCAAGTCACTGAGACTCTTATCCGAAAAGACCCATGACGCTGCTTTAATATTGATGTTAAATGCTATTCGTTTCTACGATATATGTCGACTGCAGTAACAGAGATAATTATATTGACATTCAGGCTTTCTGGAATGGATTTGACCTCCAGCCTTGATGCAATATTTTGACGTGATTTTATGAATGGTCCTATTATTTTTCTATATACAATTGATGCAGTTATTTTATGTTGATTTATCTTTTCATGGTATCTAATTCTTATGCTAAACAGTATTTTTATTGCACAAGTGATCTCAAAAAAAGATTTCCCCCAACAGAAGCAGCGATTTTTCTTTAAGCTCACAGGTTTTGGAGCAGCCGGCGGAAAAAAGTTTCAAATTTAAATTTAAAATTATTACCTGTGAAATATGTTTCATCCGTCTCTGAACAAATAAATGATTTCTGGGATATCATGCCTCAAATAATCTGCAAAATGTTCTTGTGATTGACAAACAGTAGTGAACTGCAGTCCATCTGCATCTATATGACACAGTCCCATTACTCACACAGCAATAAATCTTTACTTTTTTTACTTGATCTAATCTTCAGTCAGGCAGTCACGGTAAAAAGAAAGTAAACCCGTTGTCAGTTACAAGGTTTTACATATAAGGACATAAAAAACATCTTTATCAGGTCTTAAAATTAGGTAAATACAAAGTCAGATGAGAACAAAGTCAAGATAAAGAAGTAGTGTATTAAAAACTAAGTACACCCTTTTTGCAGCAATAACTTGTTTGCAACATTGCTTCAGTTCATTGAAGTTTGGGGGCATTTTTTTATGAATGGCTCTTTTTTTCTTTTTCATCCTTCCCCTTGTAGATTTCTTGGTATGATTGGGATCATTGGCCCTCGTTTATTAACAGTGCATACGTACAAAACTGTTCGTAAATCGCTCATACAAATATTTCACTCACAAATCAAAAATTTAGCAATATTTTCATACCTGAATTTGTTCCTTTTTTACAAACAAATTTAGAATTTACTGCTACTAATAATAATTTTTGATTAATGTTTGTTCATCTGATGTTCCATTTAAGTAATCTTAAGATTTGCACACAATGAAATGGTCATTCCAGATCACTCATCGAGAGACGAGCATCTGCGGTCATGCAGGCAGAGACCAGCGCTATCATTAGGCAATGTGGTTTAAGTGTCTTGCACAAGGACACAACGGAATGCAGGGACAGGGGCTCGAACCGGCAGCCCACCGGCTGCAAGGCGAGCACCTGCCCACTGCGCCACTTCCGCTAATCCACTAAGACCAGCTAAGGACAAGATTATTTTTATGTTCTGATATGTAAAACTTTAGGATTGGCAGAGGATGTACTTTCTTTTTACCATGACTGTATCCCATATTGCAATTCCACTGACTACCCAGCACTGCATGGAGCAGACATGCTGGATGTAAATATCATCACATTTTATTGTATTTAACCCATTTTCTTGAACATTTAAGATTGTTTACATCACCTTAACCTCATCTCAAGTGTATAATCTTTGCTCTGTCACAACCAACATGCTGATATGAGATTTTCTTGCACCTTCACAAAGTAGAATCACATTCTCATGATCAAATTCTACTTTTCTAACTTGTAACACAAGCACTGATTTAAGATCTTCATCCTGTGAAAATAATGCTGATGGTGTCATAAAACAACAGAAAGCTTCTCCCAGAAGCAGTCAATGGAGTCCCCATTAAAAACAAGATTACAAAGAATCTGCAGGAAAAAGCACAGCAGTAGACTTTCATCTCCCAAAATATGTATGCATTTGAATGCAGAGGAGATGGCAAATGTTAAGGCCAGTAAAATGAATTCTGTTAAAATGTCTTTGAGTAAATTAATAAACTCTCTTTGTTGTTTGCTAGGTTCTTTCTCTGGGTGCAGACGTGCTTCCTGAATACAAACTCCAGACACCGCGGATAGATAAGTGGACCATTCTTCACTACAGTCCATTCAAAGCAGTCTGGGACTGGCTGATTCTGCTTCTGGTCATCTACACGGCCATTTTCACACCCTATTCTGCTGCCTTCCTCCTCAATGACATCGAGGAGCAGAGGAGGCGGGAGTGTGGCTACTCCTGCTCGCCCCTCAATGTGGTTGATCTGATAGTTGACATTATGTTTATTGTGGACATCCTTATAAATTTTAGGACCACTTATGTCAACACCAACGAGGAAGTGGTCAGCCATCCAGCGAAGATCGCCATCCACTATTTTAAAGGCTGGTTTCTCATAGACATGGTGGCCGCCATCCCTTTTGACCTGCTCATCTTTGGCTCAGGATCCGATGAGGTGAGAATTGATTTAGTTTATCAGTCAATATTATCAACCAAGCAGAGTTGGGGATAATGACAATCTCAAAATCATTTTGGACTTTTTTTTTTTTAGAAGGAAAGCACCTCAGCTCACAGAATAAATCCCAACTCACTAAAGTTCTTTTAGGAGATGGGATCTATAACATTGGTGGGTTCCTCTATTTGTTAGAGTACTGGCATTGTGATATTCAGACAGAGTGATTGGTAAATGTTGACCCATTGAGGCTTGACAAGGTGCTCAACACAGAAGTGTTTAGATTAATTTAAGTAAGGATATGGAAAAGAATAACACTGGGTTCTTTTTCACACATGTTTGGAAGTGTTTTGGAAGACCAGCATGGAGCCTACCTTTATTATCTTTTGTTGTTGTTGTTTCTAACAGTTTCTATTCACATTTGTCCTTTATTTACAAAAACTATATAAGGTTTTAGTTACCAAAAAAAAGCCACGTTAACACACTAACCATCCTGAAAGCTTCTTTAAGTGGCTCTCTTATTCCCATTGGGTCATCACAGCAGATGAATCCACATATATGATTTGGTATTTTACCTCAGATGACCTTCCTGATAAAACCTCATCAGACATTTGTGTCTTCTCCCAGTTTCAAAATAGGGATCATTTGCATGTTATGCAAATTAAGGACTACACTATGGCCACTAGGATGTAGCCTGCTAACACTTGCTAATTAGCACTAAACAAAAAAAAAAAGAGCAGCTGAGCAAACTCTGTTTAGATTTTAGGAATTTGATGATAAAGCTATCTAAGATATTAGATAGATTAACCAGCTGAACTGATAATGGTGGTTAAGAAAAAGTCATCACAAAATTGATTCCAGCTCATCTGGATCTAAATGTCTTTCACTGAGGGCGTTACAATGAATTTAAGTGACACAGTATTATATCCAGTGACACCTCATAACTCAAATGTAAGCACAAAAGTAGTTGTGCATAAATGCTTGGCCTTACTAAAGCAATGATATCGCAATATGACATTTTTATATCATTTAAAAATTCATACCAGTATTATAATGGACGATATGATATGGCACAGCCCTAATTGTGATTCATCTAGTGGTTGTTGGGATGTTTCTGTTAAACAAATCCGATCATAGTATCCATGATCCATCTTCTTCTTCTACTTCTCCTTTTAGGCCATGTAGGGGTCGCCACAGTCGATCATCTGCCCCCATTTCATTCTATCCCCACAATCCTCTGTCTTCACTGCATCCAGATCACAGTGTCGTCTGCAAACATCATAGTTCGGGGCAACATGTTCATCACCATTGCAAACAGGAAGGGGCTCAGAGCAGATCCCTGATATAATCCCACCCCCACCTTGAATCCATTGTCACTCCTACCGCACACCTCATCACTGTCTCATAACTCATTACCTCTCTTCTTAACCTAGCTTCAACAACTCTTTCCCATAGCTTTGTGGGATAGCTCATCAGCTTGATCCCTCTGTAGTTACTACAACTATGCACATCACCCTTGTTCTTGAAAATCAATACCACCATACTACCACTCCATTCCTTGGGAATCCTCTCTCTCCAAGATTTTGTAAAAAAAAACAACCTTGTCAAAAAAATCCACTGTGCTCTCTCTCCATAGGTATATCATCCAGACCAACCACCATTCCCCTCTTCATCCTCTTCATAGCTGCCCTCACTTCATCCTTACTAATCATCTGCACTTCCTGATTCACTAACTTTCCTCCATCTATCCTCCTCTTTAACTCATCAGCTCCTCAACGTACTCCTTCCATGGCCCAATGTACATAATTAGTTACCGGATATGTCTGTTCACCGACTCTTTACAATAAGAACAAAGGACAGAACACATTTAACTACACTCATTCAGTAGGGGGATGTTTCCAGCAAAATTCGACATTAATACTTCCCAGGAAAATAACTTTTATTATTTAAAATTTTCTTGTGAGCCTGAAACAGCTTTGTGAAACAGAAACTGACTCTCTTGTCACATCTCTTGTTTACACTGCAAAGCTGCAGAGCATCAGTCTTTCCTTTGTCTTTTGCTTTGAGTGCTCAGTTAGAGTAGAAAAGCGCTACATAAGAATTAGTCCATTCACCATTTCCTCAGTTACCCCCGTGTCGTGAGGCCACATTTTGGGCAGTCTTGTTTCTAAGCTGTTTTCTTGAATGCTTAGACTCCCAAACCAATCTGACGCTTGGTTGTCGCATCTGCTTCCCTCTGCTCTCTTTTCATCAGAGCCAGACTGGACGTCCCCAGGCCATTCAAATCTTTTAAAAAGGCCTGAGCCTGCCTAACCACTCTGCCTGCGAGAAACTGTATGTCTGAGGGAGATGGCATAGCCAGTTATCTCTGCTCAGGGAGAGACCTTTAGAGAGTGAAGTAGCGAGCGAGCAACAAAGGATACACTTATCAGTATGAGAATATAGAAAAAACTTTGTGTAATTTAAACATTTTTAAATTATTTGCACTCCAGTCCACTGAAAGGTATGAAAATTCCAGATGCCACAATACATGACATAACACCCTTGCAAACACACATAAAACTATATGGAGGATTAATGTTTGTGTTAAGAGCAAGGGCCTGATGTCAGCCTGTTGGTTTCCCGAGTCTTTATTTTCCATTAGGTGTGTGTCTCTGTGAGGAAGTCCGTGGCCAGAGGCCACCAATGAGTGGCGGGTGGGGAAAAACGAGCAGACAGCTGAGCAACACCACAGCACGACATACATCCTCATCATACAGCGAAATGTCTTGTGCGGTGACAGAATGTGTTCCACTTACAACTTGTGTCCACAGCACAGTGTCAGGATGAGGAGACTGACAAAATGTTGTATTTTTACCTCCTCCAATCAATGGAAACTGAAAATAACACATCCATGCACACTTTTAGCTTTGGTCTTTAAGGTGTTATTTTAGCTCTCTGTACAGTAGCAGGAGCTATTTTTAGCCATATATTTCGTGCACCTTTGTTGCCTGGAAACCATATCTGACAATATGTTAAGAGGGTTTTTTTTTTTTTTTTTTTT
>VUQJ01027411.1:36570-49272 GCA_015108635.1 Andinoacara biseriatus
GTGCAATTTTTTTTTTTTTTTTTTTTTTTTTTTTTGCTGAAGTATAAAATAGGCTGGCTGTTAAAGAGATTTGCAGCCACGTAGAAAATGCTCTTTCTCCTCCTTGGATTCCTTGGGAAAGATAATGGAGGATGGGGATGAAACAGTGTGTGCTGTTGGATAGAAATGTTGAAGCAGATCATTTATCCTGATTCAGCTCACGCGCGATATCTAACATGAGATCCAAGTGGTGCATTATGTGCAACAGCTGAGAAATAACATGATGTACCACAGGATCTCTGTGGCCACAATACTGCTGTAGAAATATGAGGATATTATAGAAATATCACTGTGATATGGCTGCTGTAAACTCTGTATTTATTACAGCATAGTAGCAGTCACCCCCTTTCTTATAGAAGAAAAATAAAAAGTATTACAGTGTATTTTTGCAATATGGTCAATTGGTATCATGCCTGGATAATGAACATTCAGTCTTCTATTATTTCTCTAAAAATGTGGTTTATTGCCAAACTAAATGTGGTTGCGCTCTTAAAACCTGGACAAGAGACTTCTTTGTTTGTCTGCTATACAGCTGTTATTAAATTGCATGACTTTCAATTTCTCTGTTCCCCATTATTTTTATCCATTTATCACCTTCTCCTCCTCTCATGCTTAACTGTCTTTTATTTTTTTGTGTTTAAATTGTCACCTACACCACCCTCACTCCATCTTTTTTATATAATTTTTTTCTGTCCTCTCTCTTTCTGCTCTTAATCCTCCATTTAAACCAACTTATTGCTATCCTCTTAATGTGTCTCTGTATTTTCCTCCCATCTGTGCTCCCCTGCAGGAACACTGTGGAATCTGTCATCCTATGAACCCCTGAAGATGGTGATCATCAACCACGGCCTGCAAACCATGACCAATGAGGTCATCATCCCCCACTCGGGATGGGAGCACGAGCCCAACGAGGACTCAAAGCCACGTGATGCAGAGTGGACCACCGTGTTCAAGAACACCTCTGGCTGTCTCAGGTAGACTCAGCCCTAAAGTGGCTTATAAGCAAATAAATAATAGTTTAAATACAGTTTTAGCTACTCAATAAACTCATTTTTGAGAGATGCAGAGTGTTGGAAAAGTTTGCATTACAGAATCCCATTAATCAAGTGGCTGCTTTTCCATCCAGATTTTCGAAAAACAAGAATGTTTTCGTCATTTTAACGTGACTGACATGTTTACATTTCTAAATGTATCAACGTTCCTCAAACAGCTCTAGGCTGAATGTGTGCGCAGAAAAAAATAATCTAAAATGATTCTAGATATGTCAAAAGTGTCTGTTTTACTGTTTCTGACCTGGAACAATTTATCAATTCAATTATTAGGTTTTTTAAGCTGGAAAATAATTGACAAATGTTTTTGATAAACTGTGAGTCATTTTCCAGGCAGAAATACCTGATATCTGCTTTTTTCAGTTTTCCAAATATATGGATTTAATGCTTTTTCTTTTCCACATATGGTAGTAATCTACATATTGCTGGGTTTTTGACTCGTGATTGAAAAAGACAAGCAATGTGAAGATTTTACCAGGGGAAATTAAAATCACTTGTTTGCAATATTTTATAGTGAAATTGATTAACTATAGAAATAATTAAGCAGTGATGGAAATTATTTGCCCTTACTTTGGTCCTCTAGTTTTCAAATTTTTCTTTAGCTGTAGCTTTATATGCTCAGGGTCTTGAATGACAAAAACAAAGCACTCTTAAGTTTTTACAAAGATACCAGCTGGAGACGGGGACAGGTGTGATGTATATAAAACTGCTTGACGACCTGGGACAGGGTCAGATAAGCTCCTAGAAGAATTTATGATACCCAGATGCTGTGAATCCTGCGCCTGCCCGTGTCTTACACATGTCTGCAGTGAGACCTCTTTGTGGCTTTAGGAAAACATTAAGCTATTCATGACATACTGCAAACTTCTAACGTTACTTTTGTCTCACACAGTGTGTTCACATTTCTTGTATTTTGGGAAATAGCGTTCTGTTCTCCTAGTTATCGTCGCTTGTCCCAGCCAGGTGACTGACCACCCTGAGGCTGATTGAAGATAAATTTAGCCCTGAGAGCAAAGTGTTGCTGCCTGACAGTTGAATATTTTTTTTGTAATCACATTCAAAAGTTAGTATTAGGTCGCATTCCAAAAAAATAACTTTTGAATGAATATTAACCTTTATATGTAAGGTTTATTACATAAGCTACAATTATTGCCATTTCTGGAAGCGGTTCTTAGATCGAGCGGTTTGACCCACAGGTATTCTTCTGACGCTCTATGGCCCATTCAAAGAGAAGATCTGCTTCAGTTCTAAACTTCCCACCTACAGATACTCGTAAGGCCTTGATAGTCTTTGCAAGAGCTGCAAGCTGATTGGTGGTCTAAAAACCTGGGTCACTTCAGTTTAACCTAACAGAGTTGACAAAAGGCTTTGAGTAACTGGCTCATACGGCTCTGTTATTGTAGGCACAGTGTGTTAGTGGCTAAGTAATGCGGCACTGGCCTTGGTTAGCAAGCAAACTTTGTTAACGCGTGTTTGTGGACTTTGCAGTACATACTGAGGTAGCTGCAAGTACTGGTAGAGGTCAACTACTAAAAAAATAAATAAATGAACAATACAAGTGCTGCAGTTAAGGATTCACAGTTGAAAGTGCTTTGACACCATGTCCATTCCTCCTATTTGTCTCGAATGGACCACATTACTGTTCTTCCTCTTTCCCTCACAGTATCTCTGTGGGTGCTCACAGTGGGTGCTGCTGACTCCAGAGCGCCCACACAGTCATTGTCACTTATTTCAAAGAAGCTAAATAACATGGTTTCTCTCACTGACACGTCTTTCTGTTGTTACATCACAGCACAAAGATAGAACAATAATTTGTCCATTACTGCAAGCGACACCTGATCTGACTACCTTTGGTTATGAGAGTCTTGATCAGACAAAAAAATAAAATAAAATTCGTCATCGTGGGTTTTAGGACATATTATGGGGTGTGTTTTTTTTCTTTTCTTTTTTAGTGTTAACATTTTAATGATGAAATGATTCGTGAGTTAATTCAAGTAAATAAAAATGAAAGTCACTAGTCAGTATTTGCTGCTCTGCATCAAAGTTTTTAAAATCTAAAAGCTTCTCTGTTTTCATGATGATTCACTGAGGACAAACTCATGAGCTGAATACATAATCAGGCTTGTGTCAGTTCACTGCTAACAGGAGCTAGCTCCAAGTTCAGCTGACACAGACTGAAATGAAATGAAATAGGTCATATTTGTAATTTTGGTTGGAAAAGTTTAGTCCAAAAAGATTTTTTTTAAAGGAATAATGAGTCAGCACCCCTTAAGCTCAGTAATTAACACGTTATGTCGAGTTTGTTGAAGTTGTATAAAAGCTGAAATGTAAAGAAGACAATGTGCTGTTTAAATGCCCGTTCCAAACCATTTCCAGCTGATCTGAGATATTATTTTTCTAGAGAATCTTCTAGGGTGGGCAGTATAGCAAACCAAACCACTTCGGTATTATTGGAGCGACTCCCTTTTTAGGTACCAGATTATCATTGGAGGCTGACGCGTTGCTCTCACTCTCAGAGATGTTTGGGTCGGATGTTGTTGCTGTGCACGTGCATGGTGATGCTATATAATTGATGTCACAAGATAATGCACATTTATACCGCTATTATGCTAAAGGACATGAAAGCCTAATGTTGAATGGAATTTTTTTACCTTTTGCACTCTGTCATAAAGCAGGACCTTAACAGCTGTTGCCTCATGGTCTTATACACTGGGTACTAAATTCTTCTTATTAATCACTTGTAGGTATTTCCTAAAACAAAAAAAGCTTCGGCTTGATGTGTCTTCTCAGATAATGGCCAGCAGCACTTGTATTGTTGTTTGCAGATTACACACATTTTATGGCAGCTGTTCACCTTTGTAGGAGGTACCTAACATGCCGCTCTGTGTCTAATAGGTAAATTGAAGGCTGTTGGAGGCAGAAATCCTCCAAAACTTGAAACCTTAAATGTGTTCTCTTCATCTTTCTTAAATTCTGTCATCTAAGGAGGACCACATGAATGAAGCAATCCTGTGTTCCTGTTATTAACTTCCAAGTAGTTTCCCCTCTCTTTGTTTCTCCTCTCTTACCTTGGACACTCATTTTGGCTTCAGCTTAGTGACAGACTGTAGTAAAGTGTGAATCACCGTGAGTGTGTATGTGGGTTATTGCGCTTCATGCCTGCCTGTGCCGTTTCCTCCTGGGCCAGCCAAGCCTGTCTAGACTGTAGTCCAGAAATCCTCCCACAGTAGATGCTGCAACTTGCTGGTCGACTTCCAGAACAATCTAGCATCCAAGTCCAGCGCAGACCAAAAGGACCAGAATGCATTTCACGTTAGATGGTTTCCTTCTAGTTTTCCCAGACCGAAAGTGTCAAAAACTTGCTTGTAATTTTAGAACATTTTCTGCTGAGTTGAAGAGCAGCATTAATGAACCTGGAGGGAATAAATGAAAGCTCTGATATATCTGAGGAAAGTCATAAAGAAGTCACAGAATATTTAATCAAGGACACAGTAGACCCGCTGCTTTTACTTCTTTCTCATTGTCTTTTTTTTATTTCTTTCATTTTCTTTCATATTCTCTCTTCATATTATTTGTATGTAATCTGTTTTTTTCCCCACCTGCTAACACAACACTGTGTCCACACCTTATCATCCTTGATATCTCATTTCTGTCACATATCACAATATCCCGCCGTCGCTCCCACTCTTTTGACCCTCGATGCAGGCCAGGCTGACAAAACTGTGTCTCCATGGCAACTGTAACTAAGCCCACAGTTGCTTAGACGCAGGGTTTGTGCACTGGGGAGAAGTGCTGATGCCAGGGAGAATCTGTTTACTCACGCCAACAGAGCTTACACCTCAATAAAAACTGGAATAGTTTTATTATAGCAGCCTGCCTCCGCTGTCGATAGGAGCCTGCTTATTTACAGCATTTACGCTGTGGGCTTATTGAAAAGGAAACAGAGGGTGTGTGTATGTGTGTGGTCGTGAGTGGTGTTGAGAGTATGGGGTTGGAGTTTATGCTAGATCTGGAAAACAAGAGCTAGTTCTGAATTGGAAATATTCCCAATAAAAGAAAGGGAATGCAAGTGTTTTGTGATTCTAGCTTTTAATCCATGCAATTTTGAGCCAATACTGGGTCCCCCCCACATGCATCATGCCTGCACATGCATGCTGTTGATAAAATGCCTAATAAGAGCTGGAGGATGGCTGCTTATTCAAAACTCACAGATGATTCAGTTAAATGTAATTATTGTGCAAAGGTAATTTCCAAAAGAAAAAAAGTGTGAGTTGCTGTAAGCGTGGCTGCATTGTGGCATTCCGGCTTGGAAGGGTCCCACCGGAGCTGATGGTGAATGCTTGAGATGCCACTGTAGCATTTTATGAAACATTCCAGAAGTGGCTCTCCACTCTGTTTGGCTAAAATTACACACCGGCACAAGTGAGGTTAAGTTACACAGAGCTAATGAGGAAGGGCATGGAGTAGCCACTCAGTTTTCAAAATAAAAGACCCAAAAAATGAAAATGGGTCACATATGACCCAGATTTCACACAAGCAAGAATTGGTGGGAGTTTTAAATATTAGAACTGGTATAAATTCCTAATGTTTGATCTCATCACACTGAGGATTGCATAGCTTTCAGAAGGTTCAGGAAACCTATGGCTTAGGTAAAATTAGGACTCCAATTTAATAGACTTATTGACATGTATAAAACAAACAAATAAACTTGTTTCAAGACCATTCCAACTGTTCCCGTGTCCCATAAATGCTCCAGCTCTGTTACAAAATCACATTGTAGATGTGATGTGTATTCCTGGGATAACACTAATTATTGATGACTAATTTACACCAGAATAAACAACATCTACCAAGTCTAAGCAATACAACATTTGTATTGCTATCTTCTCATGCTGTCCTGGTTTAGATCCACTTATCTTAACTTAATGATCACCTTTATCTTATGATGAAATGTTTCCATCCTGATGACAGCATTCCAGGAGGCTGTGCCCTATATATGCTGCCATATGTAGAGCACAACAGGTCTCAAAATTATGTGCTCTTATAGGCGTTTCCTACATTGATAGAACAGCTGATGAGTTAATTTGCCATTATCGTAATTACAAAGAAAACCCAACAGTGAAAACGACCTGCTATGAGCAAGAACTTGGCGACAGTGGGAAGGAAAAACTCCCCTTTAACAGAAAGAAACCTCCAGCAGAACCAGGGGTGGGCAGTCATCTGCCGCGACTGGTTGGGACTGAGAGGAGAGAGACAGGACAAAAGACATGCTGTGGAAGAGAGCCAGAGATTGCTTTCAGCACATCTTTTTTGTTGTTTGTTTTTTTTTTTTACTCAGACATTATGAGAAGAATCTCAACAAGGATTAGATAAGAAGCTCAATCCATACACTGAATCAGAAATAGGATCAGAGCTGATAAACCCGACAGATACCAGAGCTGAGGATACACATACGGTCCTGAATGTTTCTACTGACCTTGCAGAGCGATAGCAGAGGTTAGCCAAGTCTTCATCCATCTCTATCAGTCCTGGTCCAGTCTTTTCCTGCTAGATGCTCAATTGCCTTCCGATGGCCACACGACTCTAAGTGACCTTCACACCCACAATTCACCTGATGAAGCAGACACACTATATATACTGCAACAGGCTGACGGAGGCTGTGCAGACTGAAAGACAGAGAGATCTCTGAATATGCACCCACTTGTTCTCTTAGCTTCTAACGGTAAAATACGACACACTGAGATTCCAACAACTGGAAAGCACAAGCAATACAAGGACCTGAAAACTTTCAAGAATGAAGTGTTTTCAAAAGGGCGCTGATCCATTTTATTTCTGCCCTCAGAAACAAGGACAGAAGCACAGAAGCAACAATGTCTTAAAAACAAGTTTTCGTGCTTAATAATGGAAGACCTTGTGTTTTTGAGGAACTAAATATTTTCAGTTTTTGCACTTGATCATTGAAAAGAGAGTGGTCCTGTTTTGCCATTTGTAGTATAATTTTATTCAGGGATTTTCTTACTGCACTCTGTGACCATCCAGATATGACAGTAAAAAATGCATGGGCCAAATTACAGTCTTAGGAGGTACTCACCACTCCTGGTCTGCAGACAGCACCTTGCAGTCCTCGCCACTCCAGGACTGCAACATTCCAACAGAATGTTGTAACATGCTGGGGTCTCTTTGGAAGTGGGTTCAGTTTTGTCTGACAGTAACAAATGATGAGGAAAAGCCACCAGATGACAGCTGTCCCCTCCAGTCCCTCTGTTACAGAATACAGTAATAGTACAAAAGGAATGAGAGTGTGCATGGATGAGGGAGGTAAAGTTAGAATAAGGGACTAGTGGTCAATAAAAAAGCCTTGCTAGATGTAAAGTAATGCATTTGAATTCATCAATCAAATTTGATGTCAATTCATCCAGTAGTTGTAGACAAAGTCATAAAATGACCAACTAACCTGCTGTTGACATGGGTACAAACCCATTAAAATTGTATGTTCGCTGCCTGAGTACTATTAGGATTGGTAGACTGATGTATGTTGCCTAAATTTCAGTGCAACACAGCTGCAGGAACTGAATATTTCCCCTCAAGTCAGTGCTTGTGATTTCACCAGATGTGCAGTTGTGTGTATCCAAAAAGTGAAGTCCATTTTCGATTGAAGCCACATCAAGCAGAACAAAGCAAATAACAAAAAAAGATAGGAAGTTGGATATAATCAATAATAGAACTGATTAAGTGTTCCGCTTTTCAAATCTGGGTGTGATTTGAATCCGTGTGAAGGACGGAACAAATCTGCATGGACAGGCAGCGTCACAGACACACCAGGTGTATTCTTGGGGTAACAGGTGCTAGTTGTTAAAGGAATGCGTGTCAGTTTCCCAAATGTCCAAATATGAATTAGTGAATGTCAAAGCACTCATCATAATGAAAGTACCCTCATGGAGAGAGGTAATGCAGTAACAGTTTATACAGTAAAATGCCAGACATACTTACTAGAACATATAAACCATAAATAGCACACTGCCAGGTAACCTGTCCATAAAGAGACAACAGCAGCTTTCTTTGCAGTCTCTACTGACAGATGTACCATCTATAAACCTCCACAGGACAACTGTTCCCTCAAAGACTGCTGGAAATGAAACAGCTGACAATAAATTCTTGTGTCTTTCTGCCCCTAAATTCACTCCTGTCAAATAAATCCAAGGTGGGCTCTACACTAGATTTGTGTGCAGAGGAAGTGGTGCCTCTTTTTTAATACCAGAAGACAAATGGGGTTAAGTACAGATTGTCCCTACTAAAGATTAGTTAATAGTTTGTTCCCTGCAGGATAATTCAGCAGATGAGTGGTAGATTCACCCCATATACTGTACACATAAATGGCAAGGAATAAGTGAATTATATTAGTGTGCAGGAATTCCAGGGATGTATGGCTTTTGTACATGTGTTTGAACTTGTGCTTATTGTGCAGATCAACAAGTACGTGTTTACAGCTTTTTCGGCTTGTAAATTAATAATTATTGAGCACAGAAGGGAATCCTGATACTATTTTGTCATGTTCAGTTCAAAGAAAAGCCTAAATGAAGGACACCTGCAAACAAAAGAGAGTCTTTAAAAATGTGTTTGTTGAAACCTATACAGGCACAAAACTCAGAGGCTGATGGAAGAAACAATAAATAAATAAATGAGCATAGAAAACAGCATAGCAGTCAGTCCCCACGGCACTAAAAAAAAGAGGCCCAGTTCTGCTTACCTCTGCAAGGCTGCCACTCTTCCACAGGCCTAACTGGGGGTCAGCTAATGGGATTATGTGAGTTGGAAGCCCTCATAAATGAAGTCCCTGGTGAGGAGCGGGGAGTCCCTGCTATTCCTTAACCCTCTTTAAAGCCTTGCTTTTCACAGTCAGACAGGCGCACGAAGGCTGCACCAGCTCTGCTGCTTATAGGAGCTGTGCTCAAGGCGCTGGGTGATGTAATAGGGATGGCATTTCCCCTTTATACCAAAAATGAAATTTATATTCATAATTTTTTAAAGATTATTTCTAAAGCTGTCTAGCTTTATTGCATTGTACTTCTGAGGCAGACAGAGAGGATGGAGACCATGGGTCACATGGAACCTCAGAAAATCACATGGCTGGGGTAGACTGATTATGGGTTTATCTGGTGCTTTTATTGAACAGTAAGACATCTGGCTGTAATTGTCATCCTCTCTGTATGCTCGTTATATTGCACTTCTTTAGGACGATTAAAAACACTCACTGCCTTCAGTGCTTTTCCTATTCACGTTTCCCATTTTTGTGATAGTATAAATAGTAGTAATAGGAGTACTGTTTATAATTAGAGCAGGCTTTCACTGGATAATTGTAGTGTGATTTGGTATCTTTACTGTTTTATTGGTATCTCACTCTGGAGAACAGCCAGATTCATTGAGATGGGATTTTGGAGATTGTAGTGTCATATATTGAAATGTGTACATTTATAATTACTTTTAGCGCAAACTATTGACTTCTGATTATTCTAATTAAAAAAGTCAGTGTGAGTCTTTAAAAACTTCATTGCTCACATTTTAATTCAGTTTCTTGGGTAAGTCCTCTTCTGTGCACACACCCCTCTGAACCTTAAAGTGTGTGACTTTGTTTCTGTAGAAATGTGAGCTCAGACGGGGCAGAGGCTCGACGCAGACTGAGAGAATGTGAGGGATTGGTGGACGCCCTGCTGCACGCTCTTCAGTCAGCTGTAGGGAAGAAGGACATGGACAACAAGGTGAGACAACATCTGGCTCATCCTCTAACATACATATGAGCTCATTCTAATAGTAGGTAGATGCTGTAGGTGTAAGTATACCTGTTGTGAATGTAGCTGATAATGTTCCTATTTTATTTTCTTAGTCTGTGGAGAACTGTGTTTGTATTATGAGGAACCTGTCCTATCACGTCCACAAAGAGGTGCCGGGGGCTGAAAAGTACCAGGACCCATCAGCGCTGCAAGCCCCTGGCTCAGCGGGACCACAAAGGAAGAAGAAAGATGATGCTGGCTGCTTCGGAGGCAAGAAGGCCAAAGGTGAGAAAAGGGAAAGTGGAGGACAGTTTAATTTGACATCTCAACAAAACACCTAAATTTTTCTATAAATGTTGAACATAAGCAACATAAACTGTATCATTGAAGGTGATGTTTTGTATGTATAAAGGATATAGAGTGCTCATGAAAAACATACAAATGTGTGAAAGTAAAGGCATCACCCACAGCGACACTAACTCAAACAACAACACAAAATAAACAGCTAAATAAACTGATGTGTTGTTGTAAATGAACACTCTTAAAATGGTGATAGTGCACAAGAGTAGCCACAGTTGTACAAGCACAGTGAACCCAAACAGGACTAAAACTGTGTTAAACTTCAGGTCTGTAAAGCGGCTGAGTTAATCGTCAGAGGCTATCATGGTGCATCCTGCAGAGGTTTCTGTCATTATTACCACTGCTTACCAGATGCGCGATGCACGTACGTGTTGTTTGAGAGATCTTAATCAGTGTTCTCCCCTGACTGTTATCTGAATAACGCTGTTATCGCCCAGCTGTACAACAGTAATGGCCGTCATTAATCAGTTAGCCAATGAGATGTGACTACCAGCCAGCGACCCCTGACTTCTAACGGCTCTTTGGAAAACCACATCAGTTCAGGGTCCGGAAGAACAAAATGCTTACATGTATAGAGATTTATAAAGAAGCCAGTGAACCGCATGGATGCTTACACACATGCAAACAAACATGCAAAGTGGATAATGAGCCGTGTTTAGCTGCTGCACAGCCTGAAGGTGTACTCAGGTACAACAAACATGAAATGCAGCTGTAAAGGATAGTGCAGGTGGTAATTAGGCAAGACTGTTGGCAATATGCGTGGGAATTTGTCACCTTGAGTAGGCTAAGTTTGGCTTCTTCTTCCGGTTAGTGTCGCCTTTGTTATAAAATATGACATGATAATCAGCGCACACATGCTTTGTTTTGGCTAATAGCCTGATTGTTGGCTCTGACTTCCATCTCTTTGAATACTTTTCTCTTCTTCCCACGCAGTGATTTTAATTTTTGCACTACAAACGCTGCAGTCTCTGCTGTTTTATGTGTAATTTCACCTGCCTTCTTATCTGAAAGCTGATTCTTAATGTTTTTAAAGTCTTTCCCATTTTTCTTCTTCTCTTACTCTTTCTTGCTTGCTAACTTATCTAAAAATCATTTCCTATTTTTCTTTATATTTGACACTTTTCTCTGTCTTCGACTGCCCTACGCACACCTAAAAATCTATCCCTCTGGGTCCCAGTGACCCAGAGACCATCTATGAACTGCTAATAGCTTAATACCAGTATAAAACACTGCTTCCTTTCTTTAGGCTTTCTCTTTATTCAGGTGTTTTTTTTTCCCTTTTTCACCTTTCTTTATTCAGTAACAGATGACTGCTTTTTTTTTCAATAAAAACTGTTCTCATGTATTGCACAGCTTCATGACACACACACACACACACACACACCACACTCCTTTTTCACCATGCCTCTTCTCTTTTCTCCCTGCTTTGTGTTTTTTGGCATTGCTGCTGCTTCCTTGGCTAACTATAGAGGAATGGTTTAATCAAGGTGAGTGCCCCCGCCCCCACCTTCAGCCTTTGTCACTTAAGCTCTCTCCTCTTCTCCATCCTCTCCCTGTCCTCCCCCCATCACCTCCTCCACCTCCTCGAACCCCCCCGCCCCCGACTGTAGAATATAGTTAGAAGTAGTTTTGGGTGTCCTCCAGAAATCTGAGAAAGTTCCAAGGACTTAAGAAAATAGGGGGGTTTTCATTAATTCCACACACATTCCCTCACCATACCTACCTACCATAGCACTGAGCATTGAGCATTACAGACTCCACCTGTTCCAAACTCCCTCAGTTTGGTAGAATTAGTTTTTTTTTTTGTTTTTTTTTTCGTCAGTCCTCTTAGAGGTGAAAGGTAAAACTGGTAAGTCAACAGATCTGTCTTTTTAACGTTCTTAAGTAGAGCTTGACTAATCCAGTGAATCAGAGATGCAGTAATGGAAATTTAAAGCACACATTTATCCCCAAATTGAACTTTGGTGTATATTCTTTTAGACGCCAACCCAACAGCTATGAAGAACACCACTAACTGTGGCCAACTGCAACGCTTCACCCCTTTCTGTTGCACTTAAGCATAAACATCAAGCTCTGCTGCACACTCTGTTTATGTGTGCGTTTGTTTGATCATATGAGTTGAAGCTTCTGAGAATGTGGATTATTAAAACTGAAATAGATTTTATTAAACTTGTCTTGTGCCACAATTTCTATTTTTTGGAACATTTAAAACAGTCTGTGCAAAAATTTAGAAGTCTGCAAACATGTACCCAGGATAGTGTTTAGAAGATTTGGACATTTTGGGAATCCTCCCATTTATGTATCTCTTAGGTTGCTGAGAAAATTGATATTGAGTGATCCTAATCTTATGAGGGTGTGTCCCGTAACTATTCCTTTTTTGATGCTTTCAGACAGCAGTGTGGTGTTCTTTATTTTCAGTGGTGGCAGCAAAGGAAAAATTCTGACACCATGCTGCTTCCCCCCCCCCCCCCCCTTTCCCCCACCTT
>VUQJ01027411.1:53998-65183 GCA_015108635.1 Andinoacara biseriatus
GTATTTGGCATGAACAGGCATTTCCATAAAGGCAAATTAGCCTGCAGTACAAATATCATCAAGATAGTAAAAGAATGTATATTTGCTGATTTATATGTCAGTACAGTACATTGCTCTGTGGGAAAGTGTGTGTTTGTGTGTCTGTAAGTACCCTGTGGTGTCTATGGAATTGGCCTGCACTTATTAAACACTCCTATGTGGTATTAACACGTCAGCACCTTCATCAATAGCCAGTCATTTACTGTAGGAACTTTCCTCAGGGACCAGGAACCTGTGGAGAGACCAGGGTCTAAAATACATTTTGGGGACATGAATTTATTCCCCAGAAAGTTACAGTTGTACTTTCTGAGAGTTCAGGCACTTTGCGGGTGGGGCTTACTGTGCTGATTGGTTGAGTAGCCCAAAGGGAGTATTTCACCCAGTCCGTCTCAGCCATCTCACAGTCATGTAACCTCTACTAACAGGATCGCTGTCTCACTGCTCAGAGTCACCTGTCATAATATCAACATGCTGATTTATCTAATGTTTTTGGGTCTTTAGACAGTGGGAATGCAGAAAGCCATTGTTCTCAAGGAGCCTTTTACTTACAGGAAAAAAGTTCTTGTAACTAGACGCTCTGGGTACATTGGATGGAAACGTGGCTAATGTGTACTGGCAGGCACTCAAAGTCCATATCACTTCCTGATTGACTGTTAATTAGCCACATTAACACATTAAAGTGGGACCTCATTAAACTAGATCACAATTAATTGCTGTGCTTTTCCAAGTTAAGCAGATTTTGCCTTTTTTTTTAATC
The DNA here is from genome assembly GCA_015108635.1 of Andinoacara biseriatus. Classification (NCBI taxonomy): domain Eukaryota; kingdom Metazoa; phylum Chordata; class Actinopteri; order Cichliformes; family Cichlidae; genus Andinoacara; species Andinoacara biseriatus. The sequence continues at coordinate 54,795 of VUQJ01027411.1, forward strand.
AGTCCTAAAGTAAAGGAAAGTAGATGAGCTACAAGGATAATAATTAATATTTTCCACTGGCTGGTTTTTCATGGGTAAAAGCCAAGCTGCCATACTGCAGCTGAGGATCTATAGCAGCTAGGCTTGCGCTGCGATTGCATTACACAATGTGGAAACAACTGCCGTCAGAGTTTTGACTCCAGAGAAAGCAATTATCGTTATAGGCCTAAATGTCATGCATAGTTGAGATGAGTGTATGGGTTCGTGTCGTAGAGAGCGGCCCCGGCATTTTGTAGCTCGCAGACAGACAAATCATATTTGACATTTATTAGCTCAACACACGGGCGAAAAACAACAGTGAGATGCATGGATAATAAGCTTAATCACCAGAGCAAAACCCACAATGTCTTTTAAAGTGCATTTATCACTTTTTCTTCACTGGGAAACATGAGTGGCAAGAGCGCTTGCTACTGCAAGACTGTAAATGTCTTCTGGGTGCCTTCTTTGTTTATTTATGAAAATGTGTATTTGTGTGATTTGGGCACGTATTCCACCTTGCTCCTCCTCCATCACCACCACCACCACATCCCCTGGTCATCTGGGGAGCGTTTGCAGTGCGGGAGCGAGAGAGAGAGAGAGGGCAGCTCTCAAGGCTGAGGGAGATATAGGAGATTACATGTGTATCCCAGTCCTGATCTGATGTCAGACAGGGAGAGGTCAATGCAGGGGGCACACTGGACCTGGCGGTGGGCAATGATTAATCTTGTTTGTGTGTGGATGGTGTGTGAGTGTGCTGGAAAAGAGAAGACAAGAGAATAAGGGCTAGTGGGTAATTTTTTTTGACAGCATTTGTGATCACAGTGCTGTTTGATGCATGTTTTGAGGCTCGCGTTGAAACTAGCAGTCACGTTTGGGCCAACTTATTAAAGATCCTAAAAGCTTCGGACGTGACGTTACACAGCGAGCCCAACATTGACTATTAGCAGCTAAATGCTGTACTCTGCTAATTTGGTGCTGGGCAGGCAGAGTGCAGGGGCTTTAAAATTGTTCCTCTGAGAGCTGCTCTGTTATCCCAGAGACCTTAGGTAACTTCAGGATTATTACAAAGGCAGTTCACTTCTTACCAGGGTGTATAGTACCATTCCTAAATGAGCCCTCTGATCTGTGTGTGCAAATAGTAGGAGGGTCTACAGTTTTTGTCACAACTGTCTATAGTAGTCTTGTATATGTACTGTGAGATTTAGAAAGGGACAAAATGTAGCTCAGGTATTAGAATGGCTTATAAAATACCACTTTTGTCAGCACAAACATCAGCATGACTGAAGGCTGTAAGTATTATCCTAGGCTGTTAATGTCTCTGTCACTTATTAGCCAAGCACCAATGACTGCACTTGTTAACAAAACGGCTTGCTAAATGTGAGCAATTTCAGTCGTGTTCCTCTTTTCATCCCTTTACGACTTAGTCCAAATCAACTGATTGAGTTATTTTGTCCATCATTAGAGAAGTCCGAAGTTACTGGTGGCGCATTATTCATGCCATCCACAGAGCTGGATAAAGTTAGAGGAGAGTTGTAACAAAAGTAATTAAGAAGTGTGAAAAGACCCTTTTCATTAAAGAGCCAGTGAGTGTGGCAGCCCCTGAGATGATGACACATTTTCCCAGCACTTAATTGAAACCACAGCGTTTACCTTTTAGATTGGAAAAAGGTCAGGGGAGGAGAAGGAGGAGGGAGAGCGGAGAAGATGTGGTGAGTGTGTGCTGTTGTATAGATCTTTCTTCATTGATTCTAAAGCATTAAAAGGTCTACAATCTGCCAGCTCCCTGGTACAAAGTCCATGTGATGTCCTGTTGTGCCGATTTGCAGCTGTGGTAGAATAGCGCAGCTGTGCTGCACTTGAGCAAGGACAACTGTTCCAATAGTGTTCCAATCTGATTATTCCAACATATGTGATTCTGGTGGAAAGCACCTCGCATCTCTGCTGAGCATGTAGGTGTGTTTTCAATGAGGCCGAGCATCCAAAGTGTACAAGTATAAGTGGTCAGATCACAGCCAAACTAAAGCTAAAAGCATTCTACCTTCAGAAAATGACATAAAAATGAGAGGCTTGAGAGCTGCTCAGATCATAAAAGCTTTTTTTTCTGTTTGTATGTATTTGTGGTCTGTAGTAAGGTGAGTCTTTCACACACCTCCCACCACAAGTGCATATTTCATTAGTGAAGTCAGACTTCATGCAAGCAGTGTGGTACTTTAACAATTTTTCTTATCAACAGCTATATTAGTTTAAGATGAAGATTGTGTGCTTGTGCAGTCAGCGTACAGTCATGGTAATAAAGAAAGTACACCCTCTGTCAATTGTATGATTTTATATGTCTGGACATTTTAAGAAAATAATGTAAGATTTGGTAAGTATAAGTTTAGATAAACAACAGGACATGGCATTTTACACCGTGTTATTATTTGTTTAACATACACGAAGCCATAATGCAGAAGCGGTGTGTGAATAAGTTCACCCAATGTCTCAGTTGCTTGTAGAATGACCACTAAATTGGAGCACTATTTTGAGTAATTGTTTTTTGTATGACTATTGGTCTCTCACATTGTTGTGGAGGAATTTTTGCCCACTCTTCTTTAGAAGATTGCATCATTTCATTGAGGTTTGCAGGCATCCATTTATGTTCAGCTCTCTTAAGGACCCTCCACAGCATGTCAATCAGGTTGAGGTCTGGACTTTGACTGGGTCATTGCAACACCTTGATTCTTCACCTGACAAACAGACATTCTGTTGTGGATTTGCTGCTGAATTATTGTCCTGTAGCAAGACTCACTTTGACACCTGGCCTCACATTTGACCCTAGAATACTTTAACACACAGAGGAGTTCATGGTCAACTGCAAAGTGTCCAGGTCCTGTGGCAGCAAAACCAGTCCAAATCACCACCCCTCCACTATTGTGCTAGACAGGTGGTATAAGGTGTTTGTGTTAATTTGCTGTGTTTGTTTTTCACCAAACAGGGCACTGTGCATTATGGCCAAACATCACCACTTTGGTCTCATCTGTCCAAAAGACATTCTTCCAGAGGTCTTATGGTTTGATCAGATGCAACTTTGGAAACCAAAGCCATGCAGCCATATTCCTTTTAGAGAAAAGATATCTCCTGGCAACTTTTCCAAACGAGACATACTCGTTCAGTCTTTTTCTAATTGACTGTCATGAACTTTAACATCTAAAACGCTCACTAAGGCCTGTAGAGTCTCAGATGTAGGTCTTTGATTTTTTTTTTTGTTTGCAGTTTCTTTGAGCATTGCACGGTCTGACTTTAGGCTGAATTTTCTGGGACGTCTACACCTTGGAATATTGGCAACTTCAAATTGGAAATGTCCTTATAACCCTTTCCAGATTGATGTGCAGCAACACTTGCTTCTCTAAGATCAGTGTTGATGTCTTTCCTGCTTGGCATTGTGTTAACCCACACCTGAACACTACAGACCAGAAAACCTAGTTTTTTCAAATATGGTTTTTGCGTTTTGGCTTAATTTTTATTAAATAAATAATCACACGGTATAATATGTTGTGTATTGTTCATTTGAGGTTATATTTAAGACCTGCTAAGGACCTGATTATTTTTATAAATCCCTGATATATAAGAAATTAGAATTGGCATACATGTACAGATGTACTTTTTAAAAAAAAAAAAAAGAAACAAACAAAAAAAATCACTGTTTTAATAGTGAAGTCAGTGAAATTATCAATACTTTTGTATTCACTAAACTACCAGACGAAAAAAAAAATGTTGACCCGATCAGGACCTCCACCGGCAGTTTGACAGATGGGGTTATTTTAAGGTTGCACTCAATTAATGTAGCGCTAGCACCTCTCTGTAACGCTAATTGTGAGGCACAGACGGAGCAACTGAGCTCTGGTTTAGGTGCATCTCTACACTCACAGTGGGTGACAGGAGAGACACAGAGAGATGTCAGGGAGTTTATTTCCCATTTTACTCACGTATACCAGTGAGAAAGCACCGAGACGCAGTTAGCGCCCTTCATAAAAATCTTCTAGCCTGTTGTAGTCGCGAATTAGTGGAGATAAGTAGACAGATATAATTTCTCTAACATTTGCATTGTTATTTATTCCTTTTTAAAATGTCTTTATAGTTTTTTTCCAAGCTGTTTTAGCCCAGACAGTCCTGGGCTTGTAATACTATAATGGAAACTCTGCAATGATGGCACTAAATTAAGTCAGAGATCATTCCTTCTGCAGCCTTAAGGTGTTGATGTTATTGTAAGGTGTCTCGAGTTGAAAATCCTCATCAGGTAAACTTGGTGGATGAGCACCGTTTGTTCTGTCAGTACTTATTGCCGCCATGGTGAATCTTTTTGGCAATCTGTGTCCAGTTTCCACTGAGGCTTTTTGATCCACGCTGCTCTAAGTAGTGCTAGTCATATCTGACACTAAGGGCAAAGTAACGGAGCAATAAAGACATTGTGTTTGAAAAGCTTCAACGCTTTCCGTGTTTGCCCTTTTGCGCACTCCATTTCTCTTTCTACCTCCACTACTAATTCTCATTTGTCTTGCTCTCTACCACTGTGGTGCTCTCTCCATCCATGAGAGATTTATTGCACTCCACTCGTCTCGCAAACACACATTGAGCAGTTGAGAAAACACCCGCGTTTACAAAGACGACAACTGCGTAACACGTCTCGCAGGGTTTTTTTTTTTCTTTCTTTCTTTTTCTTGCAAGCCAAGCATTTAATTTGAAGAGAGGTCTTAGCATTGACAAACAACACTGGTGCGCACTGTTATTTATTGTATTCTGTAACCCACTTTGATATCAACCCACTGGGGATCTCTATTTGTAGCGTAATCAACACTGACTGTCGGAGTCATCTCTGCCTCTGAAGCATCCCAGCTCTTGATGTCGGAAAAGTCAGCAGCTCAATTGAGTTAAGGAAAATAAAGCTACACTTTGATTGTTTGTCTCTGGTGTTGTCACCTCACATGGAGGAGAAATATTTCACTTAATGGCTCTGTGGCATGAATCTGATTCTTTTAATCCTCCATGTTATATCTTCCCTTATGGTTTAGAAGTGGTGGAGGAAAGACAAAACCAACAACAACAACCGCTCGCCCAAAAGCTTGATGAACATCCTGCCTTAGCAGGGAAATGTGATAAAGCAGAGCCATTTGTCAAAATAAGGCATCTTTGTGTCATTACGCTGCTGCCAAGTCTATTTCGGACAAGCACAATTCCAGTCAAAGGGAAAGTTTGTCCTGCTCTGTGTCTGTGTATTTTTAAAATATATCCAAAGGTAAAGCAGAGTGAGGAGAACACTTTACCATCTCCCAAATTCCAAGTAATGGTACCATGTAGACGCTCTCTATTTTCATGCCTGTGGAATTTAACACCTCGATAGTGAATTCTGACTCCTGGCCTTGCTGTCTTCTTGCTAGCCTGCGACCAGCTGACTGCAGTGAATCATTTGCCCCTTTTGTTAACCACCGAAAAACAGCACTCGCTTGTTCCAGTTGCCACTCCTCCTCCATCTTTGCTACAGCCGCTACATTTTGCTGCCAGGTGAGACCTCTAATAATGATGGCTTACCTCACGGCCGTCTAACCCAGGCACACAGATGGCAAACAAAGCGTGCATATAAGCATGTAATGCTTGCACGGACACTTGGCCGAAGCACATTCACACATACTTTCTCACCCTCAGCTTCTTGGCTATCTTGACACATAGCATCCACTCCTTGGTTCCAGACTGTCTGGCACCTTGTATCATTCTCCGTCTCTCAGTAAGCCTCTGTCATTGCATTTCTCTTGGCATTACACCTTCCTTATGCCAAACACACAGTGTGTTGTGTGTCCCATTTATACTGGACGTGTTCAAGTCCAGAGGGAAGTTTACCCGGCTCTAAGAAAAGGACGAATGACTCAGATGAGACAAAACTAAATTGGATGCAAACAAACAAAACCCAAAAAAGAGGTCTTGCATCTCAGGAGACTTTCTGATTAAATAGAGTATAAATAAACAAACAAATTCTAGAACCAAACATTAGTCATAATCATGCACTTCAAGCTTTTTCATTCAAACTGTGTATATTACCATGACCATAACAGCCACAAATGTGTGGCACCAGGAGATAGATAGATAGATAGATAGATGGATAGATATATAGGTACTTTATTGATCCCGCAAGGGAAATTATTATGTAACAGCAGCATGAAAAATACAATCTACAGTAACTAAACAATAAAGTGAGAGTGCCAAGGATGAGTACTAAACTATACATATATATAAACAAAATAGTTAAGATATAAAGACATAAAAATGTATGTTTAGAGAGTAGTGCAACCTGCATTGATAAATAAAATAAAGTAAAAAGTAATATATACACTATAAATAAATAAGAGTATGTACAAAAGAATCCGGAATGCAGCAGCAAGAGGATAAATACAAAAGTGTGGGGTCTTATGTCCTGACAGGTATGTTCACCTGTCAGATAATTGATGCCGTTACATGAAGACACAGATGTTACTAGCCCTTTACACTTTGTACATCTTTGGCTGATTTAACTTATTCAATTCGTATTCAGAGACAATGCAGCCAAGAAGCATTTGAGACAGAAGTCAGACGAATTCTAACCCAATGTTAAAAGCTGTAAAAGTATTAGCTGTAGGTAAGAAACCTGTAAAAGTATACAGTGACAGTGTCAGGTCCCAGTTTTCAACTAAAAAATGGCACATTAAACTGACACAATTCTCCTTGTGAGGTTATAAAGTTTTGCATTGTGTTAATGTCTTTGCAACCACTGAATGAGAAGGCACCATGCCAATGCCAACTTTTGTCTTTTGTTACATTGGATCCTTTCCTTGTTTTTTTTGTTAACAGTGTAGTTGCAATTAAACTGTCAGGTTATATAGCCACCCATCTTTGTCTGGGGCTGCAGCTCATATAGTCTATACTGCATTGAAGCTTCAGCAAACAACAGGTACTCTACCACCTGACCAGAGTTTTTCTGAATTTGAAATTTGAATCGGAAAGCCAGATGTTATTTCATAAAAGCAAGCATAGTTTGTGTGCAGACATTAGGTAGAGTGGTTCATTCTTTCTCACGCTTTTTTAGACCACTTTTGGCTCAGTCACTCCAGAGTAAAAATAGGATGGCAATGTCCTTGCAACTGGGAAAAATTGATAGTTGCCCCGTAATCGTGTTCAATTTTTTGCATTTGGCGATCGATCAAAAGTAGTTGCAGTTGCACTGGTTGCTCAGAGGTTGAGTGTGCAGCAACTTATGAGGGTTCTGTCAAAGGCTGTTGGACACAATTTGTGTCTGACTGGACTGAATGTAAGTAGTTAATGTTTATTTCTGTTTAATGTCAATTTCCGTGTATTTAGATGTCAACAGATTGATGATTTTCACCAACTTGTCAGAGTAAATCATTGTTTTATCACACATCGATTGAACGCAGACTTGACCCCTTTTAGTCAAACTGATACCAAACTGATAGACAGATACCAGACTGACTGTCTTATTACCTTGTTATTACTGTCCTGACAATGGCAGTGGAAATTTTATGTACATGGTTTTCCCACTGGTGATTTGGATAGCCCTCCAAATAGAGCATTACAGTAATCTAACCTACTGATTATTAATGCATGGACCAATTTCTCAGAGTCAGTTTGAGATAAGAATTTTCTAACTTTTGATAAGCAAAAGAGGGTGGGTGGGTGGATGGATGGATGGATAGATGGAGAAAGCAGATCTGGTGATCTTATTAATGTGATTATAAAAACTGAGGTTACTCTCCAAAATTATGCCAAGGTTTCTGATCTTTGTGTTTCAGAGAAGGGAATGATAAATATGAGGGGTCAAGTACAAAGGTGCCAGATTTAAACTGATGAATAACTTCTTCCAGATTGTTTAGAGGTGAGAATGTGAACATTGAGCTCATGCAGTCATTTAATGAGAATGTGATTCAGATAAACTACAAGAGATATCAACTCTAATCCCAGTAACTTTGTTCTGGAAGAAAGTATTAAATTCATCACATTTATTTGTTGAAAGAAATTCAGTGGATCTAGTTATGGAGGGATTAAGTAGTTTATTGATGGATGAGAATTAAAAAGTGGAATTAGACTGATTATTGTTAATCCGCTGGGAGATTTTGGGATTGTCTGGCTAATTTCAATGACGTGCCAAAGTCACTTTGAGAATGGCAACTGATTGCGCGCGGTTGTCAACTTGGTTCCTGTCATTAAAGTAACCATTTCGAAGGCAAGAAGGTAGCAAATTCATTACACATGGTTGCAATAAGTTTGCTTGTGCTGCAGTCTCTAGAGACTGCTTTTCAAGTGTGACTGAAGCGCAACTGGTCTAAAACTAAATTTAAATGTAGTTCATTTGGAATTTAGTGCCTATAAATTGCTTTCCTTTATTCTTCCACTGAATCTTGCCGGAGGAACTGGTGACGCTGTGTTATCTATGTTGGTTGTCTTATTTGTGTATTTGTTTTGCGCAGTCACCATTATTCACAGCTCACTGAGCTCAGCTGCCTTTTCCACCAGTAGAGACTGCCCTCTACTGGTCTGTGCTGTGCTTTAACGCATTGCTGAAATACAACATTTATCAGAGCAATATCAGTTTATGAGAAAGAGGGCATTTGATAGCATTGAAAAACACACCATCTGGATCTCTAATGCCATGATGGGGTGATGGTGGAAGAACATATCCACTGGAACTTTCTGAAGTTTTGGAAGTCAGGAAAATAATTTAAATAGAGAGTGACAGCATCATCACAGTACCATAATTTGCTTGTATGTCACCATATTAAAAAAAGATGCTAATTTTTCCTAACACCCCTGTCCCAACTTGCCAAGATTAAATCTGAATGCCTATCTGCTACACCAGCTGTTTGGAGTGCCACCATCCACTGAGCCCACTCAGCTACCTACAGCTAACTTGACACTCCTGTCTTCCAGCCACAGTTTTGCCTTTGTTGTTGCTAATAATACGCAGAAAAAGGACTAATTATGTGAATAGCCAGCGGCTTGGAGCTGACATTTTGGCTACTGCGACTCCCCCCTCAACTCCTCAGTGATGAAAAGGGGTGATAATAAGGCACAGAGTGAAAAACAAATGAGGGGAGCAAGAGGTTTATGTAAGTGGGACCACTGCGTGTTTTGTTGGAAATACAAAGAGGTTTGCATAATAATGCTATTCCTAGGAGAGCTCATAGAGAGTGACTGCTCTACACATCATTAGTGGAGTGAAGTCCTTGCAGATTATTATGTGTTTGTGTGTGTTCATGCGTGGCAGCATTTATCCACCTGTGTTTGGCAGAGGATTGTGGGGCGTCTCTAATTCCCAGCACTTCTTCAGTGGCAATGCATAAACTTAACTCTTCTGCCCTAACTTTGCTTCCCCTCAAAAAATACAAAATAATACCCCTCAGTTCCCTCTGTCTCCTCCTACTATGCTCTGTGAAACTCCCAAAGAAGTGCCAGGAATTCACAGTAGCCGGCAACATCAGGTTCTTCAGATGATTAACCATGTCATTCGCCTCCCACATATCCCCAAACCTGAGCAGTTGGAGTAAAGTGATAATTATGAGACAAGAAGGATTCCAGGAAAGTAGGAGGAAGCACTGTGAGATTTAGTTGCCAATTGGAGCCTTTGTTTGGCCCTGTTCGAGGCGCAAGAGTGCTGCTTCCTGTTTCTGTGAGAGACGCTTTAATCTAATTAAAAGCAGATTAATGGCATACTGACTGGCTTCGCTGGAGCTCCAACAGAGGCTTAGTGAAGTGAAGAAAAAAAACAAAAACGCATCCCTTCAGAATTTGCCACTGTCCCGTTACCTGTTAAATATTGGCCATAAACAATCCAGACTGTTGTAAACAGGAGCGCTTAAATGCACCCTAAGGACTGCTGTCCTCGGGTACGATCCAATAAGAGGGTCACTGGTACTGGCAGGCATCCAATCAAACTGTCGCTCCAATGAGGTTTTACTTGCAGCATAAAATTGGTCCGACTTATGCTGCGCATCAGGCCAGCGTTATGTTTCAGGTTACATTTGGGGTTCTCAAATGACACTTTAATTAACACAGCATAAAATTTGTATTCTCCTTTCGAACAAGTAAACAGAAGAATGGAAAGGGCCAAGGTCTCAGAGCTGCATCAATGTTCCTGGGACTACATAACAGCCATAAAAGAGAAGAGCAGAAGGACGGGAAGCATAAGGAGAAAGTTGTCTATTTATGTAAGAGAGCGAGAGTGAGTGGGTAGAGGGCGACTTGAAATGCTTTTTGGTTTCTTAGCATTCATAGCCAATCTGTTTGACTGGTCTATAATCAGGAGCATTTTGGATTTTAATGCGTGTCTGATTTGGCGATGGGCTCGTTTAAGCC
>VUQJ01027411.1:74254-85140 GCA_015108635.1 Andinoacara biseriatus
GTGGCCACTTGAACTGAATTAATGCTATAGCTCCGCACAGAGCGTCACTCAATCACTTCAAATTCATTTCTAACCCAGTTTTCATGCACTGCAGCACCACAAAGCCGGTGCTTCTTTGGTGCTAATTGAGCTTCACCTCAATTCCTCAATTCGAGGAGTTGTCACCATCGTCTTCTACTTGAAAAAATAACCTCCCTCTCCTTCCCTCTCACCTCATTTAGGGAGGAGCTTACATGTCAGGAGCATTTCCTGCTTGTGTTACTTACTTGAGAGCTGCTTTCCTCCTCCACTATGGATAGTGAGAGACAGCGAGGCCTGGTTCAGTCCAAGCCAAAACTTGCATCTAAACATATGGCTACACCAAGCGGAGGATGAGAATTTAATCAGATACACCAGAGCTGAAGGAGTGACCGAGTTAGTGAGTGAGCTGGTAAAACCAGAGGCTTGAAGAGGGTACTTCTTGGTCGTGACTGCAGACCCCTAACTCAGTCTTATGACTCCCTGGAGATGCTTGACTCACTGCCCAACAGTACTTTAGTTATTAAATGAGAGCAAATATTTAAGGATAATGAAATCAAAGAAAATGTGCCATACTTTGGCATACTTGGTGGTGATGTTTGCCACACCAACCCACACGCAGTAGAAACAGACATGCTGTGCAGAGCTCACTGGGAGCTGGCACTGATCTAGTTGCATTTTAATGTATTCATTTGTACATGTTTGTCTGTGTTTGCATGGTTTACTTAAAGAGTGTGTGTGTGTCTGTCTGTGTACAGTGCTAAGTTACAGTGCTAATGTTTTAGGAGACACTAACCAGCAGAGCAACATTAGGATGTTCACTGAATATTATATTTACCCTACTTTCTTCTCCTGAGTACATCATTCTATGTAGTAGCTAAGGGCTCTGCTAAGGGGTCATTGATTAGCTTTGTGTGTTGTTTACTATTCCCTAGGAAGAGGGTTTTTTTTATGACACTATTGAACATGCCTTGGTTGCGAAGGTGAAGTTATCAGCTAAGGCTTGTAAGGCTTGGTCAGCAAGCCACATCCATAAACTGTACAGGAGCAAAGCACTAAAATTTTTCTTTTTTTTTTTTCTTTTTTTTGTGTGTGTTAGTACTTGAAAAAAAAGATGACGTCCATGGCCACAGGTGTATAAACCAAGCACCTAGGCATGCAGACTGCTTCTACAAACATTTGTGAAACAATGGGTCACTCTCAGGAGCTCAGTGAACTCCAGTGTGGTACCATGATAGGATGCCACCTGTGCAGGCCATATTTCACAGCAGGCTGCACTATTTGTAGGATAGTTCCATAAAAAAATGCTCTAAAAGGCACCAACTCCCCACACAATCCCGACAGGTCCAGTTCAGTATCTCTAAATAAGGAATTCCAGCAAGTTCCCTTAAATTTAAACCCTAAGAAATTCAAACATGTAAGTTAAAAAAAAAAATCACCTTGTTGCTTTTGTAATGAAGGGAAATGAGGATGGTGACTAAAACTATTGTTCACACTAGGCTATAAACATGTTAATTTTATCACAGAGGTTTGGTATATTAACAGGGCAGTCTACAGGGATTGACTCAGTTTTGGCGCTGGCCTCAGGTGGTCTTTGGAAGAAGTGCAGTTTTTGATGCTTTCCATTAGATGAATTTTTCAGCTTGAGAGGCTGCTGAAAACAGATGTCTGTTACTACTGGAAACAGCATAGATGATTGCTCTGAAATTGCAGTAAAGAAGTAAAAACAAAAATTACAGCTAAGAGGAACTTTTTCATTCCATTATCTGTTTCTCTAGAGAGAAAAAAAAAAAGGACTTTAAAACTTCCCTATGCTACTGGCTGAGAGTGCTTCGAATACCGTGTATGGCTGTGAGTAGCTATATAGTTGAAAAACAGGCAAACCCAGAAGTCGTGCTGCATGGTCTCCATGTAACGTCACAGGATCAAATCCATTATATTTAAGTAATCTCATCATGTTTCCAGTCTGTCACTGAATATAGAGCTGTGGGTTGCCCTGAGCCAAGGTCACGTCACGCTGACAGCTCATCTCCACGTCCGAACCGTAATTCTGCCTAACAAACTGACAACAGCAGGCTAAAAGGCGAGCAGGAGACGACTGATGACAACAACAACAACACTTCAGTGTACAGTTGCCAACAGAACTTGACCTGGCTTGGGCTAATTAGTAAGGACCTCCGGGACTTGGTGCTGACATTAAGCCCCTTCCAAAAATGCTGAGTAAAAGGCTCTGGCAGAGATACTTACTGTCTCAACAGTGAGAAAATTCCACTAAGGCTAAAGGAATGAGTTTGAACGCTTAGTGAATTTCCCTCCATTCTCATCTCCTTTGTTGAACTGTGCACGTCTTTCATTTGTAAAACTCCAATTTCATAAGTTGCTTCACTTGGTTGCCAGACCAAAACCCCAAGAATTTCAAGATGGAGGGAGTGTGGATTTGCAGAATATATCACAGAAAAGAAAGAACCACAATGTGCACAGTTTTGGAGCGCAGAAAAACCTTCCAAAGGTTCGACGTGGCTGACATTTTGTGTAAAGAGAATCTGCCGCGGAGATGAAATGTCTGTCAACAAGACTGCCTGTTTGATGCGTTCCAGTTTGCTGAGTGTGCACCCAGCAGGCCCAGAAATATGAGGCACGTGTGGAATGTTGCTGAGTCTCTGGTTTGTAGTCTTCCCCTCTTCTTGTGTAGCCCCTGAGAGGAAAAAAAAGTGATTCATGTTTTAGCACATGATTACAACTGGGGGGGGGGTCAACTCCTCATTCTACTTCTTCTTTGAAAATAACTTAAAGATTTCTCAAGCTGCACCTCCAGTAACATTCTCCCAGTCTGGCAGTCCCTCCCACACGCTTGCCGGGGTCTCCTGGGGAGTCTCGAGGATGAAAACCCCGTATTTTTGAGCGTTAACTGCTATGTTGCTGTGTTTGAATCCGGCAGTCAGAGACTCAAGCTTCCGCTCGCTTCAAATTATGGGTGCGAGATGTGGATTTAGAAGCACAAATGTCAGTTTGTGTTTATCTTGTACCTCTCGAGCACAAAAATGATACTCTTCCCTCTTTTAGTGCCTCCTTCTACTAAAAAAGGTGAGTCAGTAAAAAAAAAAAGGGCACATTACCTTAAGTTGCCTTTTTATGGGTTTTGACTGTTTGTTTTATATGTGGACCCAAGTCACACATTACAAAATAATGTTTTTTCTACATTTCAAGGATGTACTGAGAGCCTCGTGAACCTGTGCGCATCAATCAAACAGGGTTACGATGGATCCCAGCTCCTATAATACGGGGATTGCAAATCGAACCTTGGAATTACTGGCCTCAGAAGACATGGGAAGAAACAGTGGCTTATATTTTCTTTCATTCGGACCTTGAGGTATAGAAGAAGGATTTAAAACTGCTTGTGCACTCTTGTAGCGGATGGAAGGAGGCTGTATTTCTGTAAAAGATGATTTTGGCCATCGGTTTTAAAGCTTCAGCTCACTTCTGATTTGAGCTGCAGAAGTCTGTTAAAGCCTCTGTGGGTAATAGCTGTTTGTGCCCCCTATATTGAAACGCTGTTGCACTGGTTCTAGCTTTGTTTAGATTAGATGAAGTTGAGTGCCTCTTTATTCTGTTGTAGGAAGTGATGTAGAATACAACTTAAAATGTGTTTGGTGTTCTACAAAATTGGAAAGAAGTGTTTTGGTCAATTCGTCAATGTCTGATGGGATGTTTGTGTGTGTGTGTGTGTGTGTGTGTGTGCGTGCATGTGTGTGTACCAATGAGGTGAGCGAATCAGGTGGTTATGAATGAAGAAAAAAAAAATCCACCCTGTTGAATCATTTAATGTGTCATTGGTCCCTTTAAAATCCTTTGTTAGTGCAAAATAAGAAAAACCTTGGATAAATACATTTGAGTTGATGCGATCCGACACCTCGGTCTCTCCCTGTGCCGGCTCTGTCTAATAGCTGATAATGTAATTACATTTCCATCAGAGGGAGGCCTAATGGTTGACTGTGCTGGAATGTCTTATGTGCTAGTGAGATAAACCTCCCTCTCAAATACTCTGGGTTTGGTGAGGGATGTCGGATCAATAAGCTCTCCTTCTTGTGTTCTCCTCATTTATAATTCTGAAGTGTTTTCAATGGTAATGCTTTAGTATTACTAAGTGGAAATTTACTAGGCGCTGCTCCAGCTTTACTTCATAAAGGAGTTGCAGGCTGTTTCAAACCAAATAGACACACTGGGTGTCAGTTTCTAACACTGTTTTCCATAGTTTTGTGCTCGGGAACATTTTAGAAAGTTTTTCAAAAAGAACTGCGGCCCAAGTTTTGCGGTGTTTGTCAAGGTTGTGTGCTATCACCAGAGGTGTTGTGCATCATGGCAAACCCAAGCTTCTTTCCTGTTTTGCTGAGCCAAAGGACATTCCTTATGGACAGAGATAAACCTCAGCACCTTCACACAGCCTAACTGGCCCGTCTTTCTGGCTACAGATTCTAACCAGCGTGTTTGTTTCTCTGTATTTCCCTGCAGGCTTTGAGCTGCTGTATCAGCCTGAGGTGGTGAGGCTCTACCTATCTCTGCTGACGGAGAGCCAGAACTATAACACCCTAGAGGCAGCTGCAGGGGCCCTGCAAAACCTCAGCGCTGGACAGTGGACTGTGAGTACTGGATTGAGGTGATCCTGTATCCTGTATGACTTTTTTTTAAAAACTCATTTATATTTTTACAGCCCGTGTCCTCATCTTTGACCTTGAATGTATCCTGCGATGGTACCAAAAATACCAAGTCTGCTCTCACTATAACAGCTGTTCAGTGACACCAGGTTTATGCAATTATAAGATGGATCTGTTACTCCCCACTTGTCCTATATGGATGCTTGTGAACTCTTTGGTGTCACGTTTAAATGCACCGTTAATGTTGTGAAGGGCCAGATTAGAACCCTAACCACAATCCTTTTTAAACCTAAATAAACCACATGGCTAAACCTGCATGTGGTCGATCAAGATATCAGCTAAAGGACACCTGCTTATCTCCACAGCACCAGCAAGATCTGGCACACCAAAGTGCTTGACAGACTGGGATGAGAATGTATTGAAATAGCGGAAATAAAATGAGCTTAAAAAGCAACAAAGCCTGCATCTAAGGACCGTGCAAACCGTGTAGTATGTATGTAGAAGCTAATTTCAAGCAAGAGCCAATTAAAGCAAGCAGCAGGTAGCTCATGCAAAATGTATTGCTAGCTAGCTGGACTTGGATCAAGAAAGATGATCACAGCATTTTTAAAGTTAATGCTGTAAATGGCGTTGTTAGCACATGGCTGTTTCTGTGATAGAAATTGAGACTACATTAAAATGTAGATACATTTTTCATGGTGTACATTTGATTTAGAGACAGTTTACATTAAGGGGATATCAACATAAGGGTATTGATAACTATCTATGTGGAATAATATTAGATAAGGGTTTTATCTATTATGTAGCACTCTCATATCGGGTAGATATTTGCTTCTGATGATGGAATACATGAGAAGCTCTACAGGTTTACACATTTATTCCAGTTAGAGCATATGTGGAGCTGCTGTCTGGCTCGCAGCACTAGTGAATTATCGACAGGGATGGCTGGTAGTCAGCTGCCAGTTTACGCACAGCACCTCGGGCAAGAGCGGTCACTTATGTTTTCCAGCAGACTGGCTGTATTGAGTCCACAGCAGCATTATCACAAAGCTCTTCTCTTAACACCCAAGTAACAGACTGTAAATATGTCTTTCAGTCCTCCAATTTCATCAGCAACGAACAGCTCCCAGAGAAGTCACGAGAAAAACGCCTGAAATCTTTATTTATTTATTTTTCTTGTTTCATGAGACCAGATTGAGCTCTGAGTTTCTCATTCAGTGTTTTTAATAATTCAGAAGTAGTAATTTTTAGCTAATGTGAGTATTTGAAGGTGGAAAAATTGTTTCCTTTTTTGGTTTTCTGTCCCCGTTACGCATGATCAGAATGACTGACTAGGCTGACAGTGACCTATGGAGCTGCTAACACATCAGACTGTCACATCTGGTAGCTGGACAAAGCATGTCCTGCTCCCTCAGAGGATATCAGAGTTTCTACTTAAAATCTTCCTCATTCTTTGCTTCTGCTTGGTACCACAGGGAGGATTTGTCTGCTTTCCAAGGCTTACTACTGCCACCTGGTGGCTCAGCTTAGACTGTCCTCTGCTTAATTGCATCTCTTGGGGTAACGGCGCTCTGAAGAGAAACCCTTTTATGTCAAGATTAATGTTTTATGTTACAAAAAATGAGAAGTAAAATCTACTGATGTTTAAATTAAGACAAATTATATCACATGTCCATTCGGAGCCCCACTGTGTGACGCTGAGAATTACTCAGGCCTAAGGAGCAAAGATGAGCTGTGTTATATTTACAGAGTGACAGTGTGAGGGTGCACGGTCGTGTGTGAGTGTCAAAGCATATGTCCTTTTTAACCTGTGCTGGTGTCACAAAGTTCACCTCAGCTTCTCAGTGGGACTTACCCAATGCCCTTCTTTTGTTCTTCTGCACATCTTTAACCCTGCAGTGGTCCAACTACATCCGAGCCACTGTGCGGAAGGAGAAAGGTCTTCCCATCCTGGTGGAGCTGCTGCGCTCTGACTCTGACAAGGTGGTCCGAGCTGTGGCCATCGCTCTGCGCAACCTGTCCATTGACCGCCGCAACAAGGATCTGATCGGTACAAACCATTAGCAAAGCCATGTGCATCGTTTAAGATTTGATATTACACATTGACAGAAATGTAGTATATAGTATGAGTCTGTGGTTCTTTCTATTTAATGCTGTACTTAAAAGTCCAGCCAAAATGAACTCAGAGCGAAGACCGAGTGTCCAGTCAAATGCAGCAGAGTGCAAATGCTTTCACACGACTTTGTTCTTGTCGCTGTCATCCCAGCACTGTCACCTGTTAACCTTAAAAACAAATTCACCTTATAGGAAGTTATGCCATGCGGGACTTGGTGAGCAACCTGCCCAGCGGTCAGCAGCGGCCAGCCAAGAACCTGGAGGAGGACACTGTGGTCGCCATCCTCAACACCATTCACGAGATTGTCACTGACAGCTCTGAAAACGCACGCTCCCTCATTCAGGCCCAGGCCATCGAGAAGCTGGTCGCCATCAACAGGACCAGGTAAGATCTGTCTGACAAATATTGGACTGTGGATGAAATTAATGTTGCTTTATGACTGTTTCCACAATTTATTTTACAGAGCCGAACTGAAGCAGCATATTCATATTTATGTAAACCATACCCATACACGAAGTGTGACTATACCACTGAGACATTAGGCATCTAATATTTAGAGTATGACCTTGTATGCAATTTGCATCATGATTCTTCATATTAGTATTCATGGAGGATGAATAATGTAATGCGTCTCGTGACGGTGCGAGCTTGGCTACCGCAACAAAAAAGCCGGAGTCTACAGACTCCACAACCTGGCGCACATTAATTAATGGGCTTTTAGAACTGGAGGCCATTATTACAGGGGCTCTCTCTGAAGCTGTTGTCTCTGAAGCTAAAGAAAGTGTCCTTCCTCCAAGTTGTACTCAACATTGTAGTAAAAATTACGGTATTCAGACTGATATTTTAAAGAGGTGTCTTATATAACCACATTGTTACTGTACTCACTGCAAATAAAAGTGTGTTAGTCACACCGCACTTTACATGCACGATCAAGAGCACTTTTCAAAGGCTTGTCCTTCTGAGGTGATTATTGATCATACCGAGTCATTCATACGAAGTTCATTCATAGACCAAATAGCTTGTGTTTCCTCTCAGCCTCATGAGATTAGCTTTCTTTGAAGTGAGCCCCCTCTTTCATACCCACATTTAATTAATACTGGTGGCTCAGAGGTAGCTAATGAAAGGAAATGTGCATTCATCTGGCTGTGAATTAAAAACTAGACCCTGAAGCCACTCGGGGAACTCAAAGTCTTTGAATGAAGAGATTGATTCCAGCAGCGCCTTGCTAGCACACCGAACTGTCACCGTTTTGAGATTAGGATGAGGTTGCTGACATTAATTGATGTGGTAACTTCTTCTATTAATGTCCTCCTTTTTGGGCGACTCTTTTCAGCCAATCAGCACGCGAAACGAAGGCAGCTTCCCATGTGCTGCAGACGGTGTGGAGTTACAAGGAGCTAAGGAACGCGTTGACCAAGGACGGGTGGAACAAAAGCCACTTCCAGGTATGAAACAGTGACATTATAGAAGTTGTCCTTCACATACAATATCAATCTAAAAGTGCTATTTTTGCAATTACAGAACGTTGGGAAAAAAAATTTAAGCAGTTACATTCACATAGATTTGAGAGTGGTTTGATTTCCTATTCGTGAATTTGAAAAAATAATTCCAGGTAAATCTCCGTGGACTAAAACATGAATCAAACTCTTACGAATTCCATGTTTACCTCATCAAGGCAACATAATGAACTCATAAAATGTTATGAATTATTATCCCGCCATTAGGGGAGACAGTCAAATCTTTCCATACTGGGAACTGTTTGATCTGTATTACAATGTTATGATGTGCTGCCTGCTCCATCTCTTCTCTCAGCCCACTGTGACGGCCACTCCTAAAGCAACTAAGAACGGCAAGCCAAGTTATGATGACACCACTCTGCCCCTGATGGAGAAGAACCAAGGTCAGTCAGTGCATGTATGGCAGGCTTTGCTGCAGTTTGTGTCTGTTTAGAGGACTAAATGGGCAGGTTTAGATAGGGGCAAAATGAAAAACATTTAAATGAAATGTGTTGTCAAATGTTGAGAATAGTCCACCTGTTCCAGCTGTTCATTTCATGAAGAATGAGATGAATATTTGTTCTCTTGTCACAAGTGAAACACTCAAAAATCCAAGATCAGAGTGCAGTAGTCAAAACTACAGTTTTTATTTTTACTGTTTAAGGTCCTTATACCCTTTCATCAAGTTGCTGATTTTCTATTCACCATTCTGTCAATCTCACAGGGCAATGAAATGATAAATCTCTGCATCTTCAAGATCTCAAGTTATGCTTTAAACCCGTCCAATGGGAATAGTCTCATTAGCTGCTGTTTTTTTTAATTCGTTCATTTGTTGGGAACAAGCCATCGGACTGATGATAGTATTTTCAGCAAATCCTATGAAAACACTGAAGCTAAAATAGAGCACATTGTTAGTTCATGCTGGCCATGAATTTAAGCTCAGACCGTAGTCGTGGCAGATTAGCTGATATAGGTGCCAGCCCTCATCAGCTGGTGGCTTAGTTTATACCCCTCTGCGCATTTAATTAACAAATTTCATATAGGGAATGCTAATTAGGTTGCTTTAGCCTGGCTTTGTGCACATCTGCAGGCCATTTTGCAACCCACCTCCCTCACAGCTCCACCTTTTCCTGCCTTGTCTGCCTTGATCAGTGTCATGTTTGGCTGACTGACACTAGCTCTGTGGGGGTCTTGCTGCTGATCTCCTGACCTTTGCCCTCCATTTTCCATAGAAGAGCAGGAAGCTGAAAACAGAGCCATGCAGACAAATATGAATTACTGTAGATTTTTAAAAAATGACATCTTCATGCCAAGCTGGTTCATACTTTAGTGTTTTTAAACACATTAAATTTAATAAATTAAAAAAAATAAAAGCAATAATTACAGCAGCTGGATAATGTAGATTTTATCAAATGTTATCCAAAACTAAGTAAAGAACTGTTGTCTGGCAGGGATGAATATCCACATGTGCTGTCATTTTTGGTAGCAGAAATACAGAGTTTATTACACTGATGAAAAAATATTATCTTGGCAACAATGTAACTCAGAGATTTATTTTTAATTACATGGTAAAATAGAATATCTTCAGAGTCACCATTTAAGAAGCCTACAGAATCCAAATTAGTGCATAAAGTTATCTATGTGTTTGGTGGAGAGTTTCCTACCACAGAGAAACCCTTCCCCTGCAGTCCTCAAAGCAGGTTCAAACAAAGTACTAACAATTACTGGAACAGGCATCTGACTCTGTGTCCACTTTGCTGGGGACATGTATGCTTTTCTTCCCCCCCCCTCCTGGCTATATCGAAGCACAGTGCTTGCACATTACTACGCTCATCCCCTTCATGGTGAAGCTTTGGTGTGAAATGTTTGCAGTGATGCTTTTCATAGGGGTTAAAAAGTAAATCACATAAAATGGTAACTACAGGTTCAAAAAGCATACTGCTGCTGTTTAACAAGAACCTTGAATCTAAGATGAAAATGAAAAAATGAAGGGTAGCATTTTTAGACTGAGTTTTTGATTGGCATAATGGTGTCAGGGATAAAGAAAATGTCCTCAACTTTAAGCCAGCGTGCATGGCTGTATCTGCAAGCAAGAGCTGGGACAGAGGTTTTCTATAACAGCAGCAGTATATACGGGGGTGGGAAGGGGACTTGTGAAGTACATTGGCCCAACAACAAACATCTCATTGATCGAGGAGTCAATAGCATAGCAGTCGTTTTTTCCTTTATTTTTGCATCCATACATTCATATGAATCGTGGCTCTCATGTCTGCCCACTCTCAGTTTGCATTATTCAATCACTGGCCGAGAACCATTACCCTGAAAAGCAGCAGCGTTTTGGCACAATGATTCAGGTTGTGCATGTGCTGCTTTTGTACAAATGGCCTATGAATGCTTTTCAGGCACCAGGAAATGTGGCAGTGGTGATATGATACCTATGGATGAGCTGGGTCCAGGTAAGAGCCACACTGCACGATAGTCCTTAGCCAAAGAAGAGCTAGTTCTCCTCTGATCTCTCTCCAGTGTCCAGTTCTTTTATTCGACATCTCTTATACAAGTTCTTTAACTAAGTTTTTTTTTTTTTTTTTTTTTTTTCTGAAAATT
>VUQJ01027414.1:0-11496 GCA_015108635.1 Andinoacara biseriatus
TAATCCATTCCCTCTTTGTCCATTGAAAATATGAAGCAATCTTGAGCCAGAATTAACTTCTGCTCTCCCACGCAGCCCTCCAATACGACCTCATGGTTGATGCCGCTTCTCCTTCTGGGTAACAAACTCCAAATCTGGGGCTCAGACACAAAAACATGTATATGAAAACCTAAAGTTCTACAAATTTGACATTAAAATGTGATTTCTGTCTCCCACACGGGCTGTATTTAATCATTCTGAAGCTCACAGCTATGATGAACTGCAATTGTGAAGGAGCAGGTGGTCAGTTTGTCCAGTAAAGTGAATTTGTTGAGAAACTTGAGATCAAAATTTCCCTCTGCACCCTCTAAAGCAACTGATATCAACAAGAACTGACGGGAGTTTTTTTTTAAAGTGACATTAGTTATTCACCTGGTTATATCATATGTTTGCATTTACTGTCCAGATTAATTGGAATTGTTGTGGACATCCAAAAGCTGAAAAACATGCAAAATTACAAGTGTTACAGACACACATTACAAGGTTATTTGTATTCTATTGAGCCAAACATGCTACATGCTTGCTTGCATTTAGACTGGAGATGCATGGACATATCATTTAGTTGCAACAGACGTGAGGCTGAAATTTATGTAGGTGCAGGTAAAAACGTAACCTTTTTTTTTTGTCGACATCAAAACACAGAAAATGTGTTTCTGACAACGTTCATCCTATAAGTACTTTTTCCGTGACCTAAAACACTGTTTACGTAATGGCAAAAGGCTAATGTTTACCAAATTACCCGTGTACCTGAAGATGCCGCTTATTCACATTTTGTAGTCGTGACCACTAACCACACCACTTCAACTTGTCCGCCATTTGGTATTTGGAATGGACTGGTACTTATAGAGGACATTACTACTCAATTGAGCACTCAAAGTGCTTTCTACTATAAGTCCTAACCACACACACATTCATACAGTGCTGTTATCTATGCTTAAGCACTCTCTAACCTTCACATACTGTGATCTCAGGTACTTTAGCATGCAAACTGGAGGAGTCTGGGAGCGATCCACCGACCTTCCCCTTGGTAGACGGCCTGTTCTACCACCTGAGTCCCAGGGAAAACCAGTAAGGCCCCAGTCACTCAGGTGAGGGAAAAATGTATATTTCCAAGTTGAACTTGATGACAAACAGGTATCCTGTGCTGCACCTAAAACCTCCTTGCCATTACTTAAGTCGCTGGCAAATTGCCCCAGTCACCCATGGTTTGCGCGGAGGACGCTGACTTGTCTGCAAACACTCCCAAACTACTCTGCTACTCTCCCATGAAACAGCAAACATTTGCCTTCAGTGTAAAAGTTGCGCCTTTTGAAAAGTGTTGGCTGGTGCACTGAGGCACAGCGTTTACTTTGAGGGTGAGCCATCGCCGCTTCCAGAATTGTTTTGTAGCATTAAAATTACATCAAATAAATATGAGATTATCATATCTAAATAATTACGTGTATGTGCAAAATTAAAATGTTGGAGCATTTTTATCACTCAAAGGCATCTTTACTTAAAAACTAGATTCAAATGACTAAACAGTGTCTTTCATATTAAGATAATAATCTATCCCATTTCTTGTAGCACACCCACGTTTTCTGTGTGTGACCAGTGCAGTCTCTGCTAGCTATGTCGCAGCTGAGTGTTTATTTTTCATGTCTACCCTAACGTGAATGGGTGAGGTAGGGCAGCACGTACACCGGAGAGCAATTTAAGTGGTCTGTTTACTCAAGAACTCTTTTCATGTGGTTTTATGCGTCTCCACTGCGTATGGGCGCGTCTCATTTGAGACTTTTTTTTGAGGATGGTGACGAGTCTCAGCAAAAGGCAGCTCCGTGCTGCAGAGAGGAAATGGGCGTTTATCCTGGAAACTTTGGGAATGAGTGACCAAAAATAAAAGGGGTGTGTCAAAGCTAGAAAAGAGTGGAGCGCCAAGAGGGGCACTATAGTGTGGAGCGGGGAAGCTGCTGCTAAGCTGCTGAGATCTGGTTCAAGTGAATAAGCAACATCCAGGGTATGTCGGTCTTTATTTGGATTGTGATGCATTTTCTGTAAATATTTTTGTTAAATCGTGTGTTGGAAGATGGCAGATAGATGTTTTCACACTTTGTAGACTACTTTTTTTTTTTAAAAGCCTTTCAAAAGGCAAAGATTGTATCATATACTGTCATTGTATTCTCTTTGTTTTCCAACGCCAAAACGATCGTATTTAGCTGATTTTTATTTTTACTTTGCACTTTAATGCGATAGATGAAATCATGTGTAATGACATACATTAATTGAGTGTAATTGTGACTCCACCACCCATTCAACTGGACCTCTCCTACAGATACAGATCTTTACAGACAATTTGATCCCGTTTCTTCTTTTCCTGTAAGTCTCCTTTTCTGCTTCCTCATCTTCTTTTTGTCTCCTAGAATTTCTGTTGATTATGAATTTAAAAGAAGTCTTAACTAAGAGCTGACAGCCAGTTTAGCAGTTTTGTGCACTGCAAGTTCAAAATCTTTGTAAAATAACAGGCTTTTTTCCTCAGACCGATTTCCTCCAAGTTTACAAGCAGAGCAACTGGGATTTAATTCACATTTCAATGAAATTACAGACCATTAACCCCTTTGTTGATGAAAGAACCGTTCAGAAGAGCAGGGAGGGTAATTGGGTAAATATTTTGGCACTGCTTAGATTTCAGTGGGTCCACCCAAGTTCTTTGCAGGGTTGCTGAAAGTTGGAAATACACAAGCCAGTCAAAGAGAGGTTTTTGAAATAGCTCTATTTTAACGACTGCTCTTATGTAACACAGAGAAAACTCTATTCAGCACCTCAGATTTTCCACAGGAAAGTTACCCAACACTGACTTTCACTGTGGAACCAACAAACACATTAAAAAGGTCACACTCAATTTCCTTGCGAAGCTGGATGCCAGTTGCTCAGGAAACCTTAACATTTTTGCGTTTGATTTTGGCAGGTAATTAAAAATGCCGTACCTGCTGATGTTTGTCACTCTGCTGCATCTCATCACACTGGCAATGCTGATTATTGCAACCATGGAGAAGGTAACAGTCAGCTTCAGGATCTGATGAGTGTTTATTTCGTGTGTGCGACATAGCTGACCCTGTGTGTAATGTCTGGTCTCTCTTTTTAAAAGTCTTGGTGGGTGTGGGATGGAACAGAAAAATCAGACCTGTGGCACAACTGCAGGTATGACAACTCCACAGAAACCTGGCTGTGTTCATCCGTCACAGAAACTGGTAAGCAGCTTCTCAAGTTTATATAATATAAAATGATAAATCTCTCTTTCAAAGGTAAAAATGTGACTCAGAGAATGATCTCCTTCCTTAGAATGGCTCCAGGCAGTGCAGGTCCTAATGGTTCTCTCAGTGGTCTTCTCCTCAGTCTCCTTCTTGGTGTTCCTGGGTCAGCTGTTCACAATGTCTAGGGGTGGTCTCTTCTACGTCACTGGACTGTGTCAAGTGTTTGCAGGTAACAGTGGAGTGAAACAACATGTGAATGTAGTGCCGCCGTGCGTTTAGGCCACATGAAAAGGATGATACTTACAAATGAAAAGGTTTTTAGTTGTAGATCGAGGATTGTCCTGGTTAAGAAGCTATAATAACTTATTTGTGGAAAGGTATCTGATACATTAAAGCACAATTTATTTCAGACTTGTTTCGTAATCATGTGGCTCATACTATTAAAAAAATAATAGTATATCCATCCATCCATCCATCCATCCATTTTCTGTCATTTATCAGGGAGGCAGGGGCAGAAGTCTAAGCAGAGATGCCCAGACCTCCCTCTCCCCACCTAGTAACACACACACATTTCCATTATACCTATCAAAAATAGTGACACGGATCTGTGTTGGCCATCCCAACTATATGCTGTTGTTGCTGTCACTATATTGTATGTGATGTAATCAGTAGGCACTAACACTGCAAACATTTCCTCTATCTGTGCCATTAAACAAAGATTATTTTTGTTTTGTTTTTTTTGCTTCTCTGTGTTTAAGGCATGACAGCATTTTCTGCAGCGCTCATCTACGCAATGCACAACAAGGAAATCCTGGCAGAGATCAAAGAACTGATGTCAGGACACTTTGGCTACTGCTTCATCCTGGCCTGGGTGTGTGTCCCATTGTTGCTGTGTAGTGGAGTCATATATATCCATCTGCGCAAGAAATAGTGATCTAAAAAAAGGAACACCATGTCAACCCATCTATTGTTGGAAAGAAAATGAATATATAAAGGAGGCAAGTGCCTTATGTTGTATTTGCTGTTTGCATCAGGCTGATGTTTTTTATTTGTATAAACGTGCGTGCGTGTGTGTGCAGGGTCTTAGTATATAAAAGGTTTGAGACGATTTCACTGCAAGTATTTTGTTGTTCATTGTTGTCATGTGTTAACCACAGAAAATAATAGTCTTTGTGTTCTACATTTGTGACACTGGCCTTATAAGGCAATTGAATTTCTTATTTGTCTAATATTTTGTGTGTGTGTGTGTGTGTGTATGTATATATGCCCTTAATAAATATAAGACAAAAATCAGGTCCTTGTTCAATGTTTTTAATTCTGCTTTACGGCAAGGCTGAGCTTGCTGTCATGCCAACCACAAACTAAACCGGACACCCAACTTGGTATTAGCTTTGTAAGCTAATAGCTTTGCAAGCTACTTTTTAATGCTGCTAAAGTAAACGATACCGTGTCATAAACTGGCGTACCCAGCGGTAATGGAAGCCGAACCTCAGGTTTCGCTAACAGCGTCAGCGATAATTCCTCGCGCCTTACCCAAAGGAACGGAAAAGTTATGTGAACTTTGTCAACGAGAAGCGCACCTGCAGTGCAGCAAGTGTCAGGTCACCTTTTATTGGTAAGCTCAGTTTATCCCAGCTGTTGCATTATGAAACTTTAGGGTTTGTGGGTGCTAATAACTCTATTTATGGAAGGAAAATGCCTTTTATTTGTGTTTACGGGTTGGACGCTAGGTGGCAGCATTCGCCGTGTTTTTCCCCTCCCGCAGACACATGTAACACGTCGGTAAGGAAGGCGCTCGTGTGATTGTCATCGGGAGGGAGCGGAACAGCTGGAAAATACATTACCACAGCGCTTATTTTTGTTCTGTTGCCTGCGTGTTGTTGTCATAGTATAATTTGCTGAGCATCAGCTTTTATATAAGCCAGCGTTACCTATTGAGGCTGTTTTATATCCGGTTCCAGACCATAATATTGTGCTGGGCAACATCCCCCTGTTGGCACACACTGCGGGTAATGAAGAGGAGCATGTGGCGAGATCACTCCCTGTAGGGATTTATGGAAAGGGATGAGCCAGGAAAGTCAGTCTCAGGGAGCTTACAGACACTTGTGTGTGTTGACATCATTTCAGCCTTTAAAATCAATGAGAAGCGCAAGAATTTGTTTCAATAAAAATGATAACGATAGCCTACATATTAAACAATAAGAAGCAGGGTTGTTGAATTAAAATCTTTTCATTACAGCTGAGGCAAACATATGGGGTTATTACCAGTCATGGATTTTTCCAGCGTTATAACTTTGGGTCAGATTAGGGCTTTTAGTTTGAAATTATTTTGTTTTATTTTGGCATGCGAGTCATGCTTGTGGTGACTGTTTGGTGTGTTTTACATAGAAAGCTCAGCGGTGACAAGAGAGTACATCCTGAGAAGGCCACTTGATTTGTGTTTATCTCTCTTTGTGTGTTTCTGTCTGTGCCTGATTCTCACAAGCACAAGCTGTGTCAGTTCTACTGCAGATATGACATGGCCAGATTTCTGTCTGCTCGCTGGTTCTGCCTGAAGACCATAACCACAAGTGCACTGGAGTGAACGCACATATTTCACAGTAGGAAAAAAAAATGCATTGAAAAGCAAGACAGTTTCCACACAAGTGTGCAGAAGAGGAGCACCAGATGAACAAAATTACAGACCAGTTATGTAATGGCATACAATTTAGTATGCCCTCTGTGTACTCAGATGGTATCTCCTGAAAAGTAGAGACTCTGCCTTGAAAATGCTAGCAGAATCCGAGCAAAGTGATACTACATAGAAAGATTTTTACCAATAAGTACACGTAATAGTATCTGTCTGGGCATGTGAGCCACAGCTCACAAATCATGATTCTTAATCAATACCTTCATTCCCAGAAAAACATCAGTCTCATTGTTCACAGGAAAGATTTGTTATGCATTAAAATGCTTCAGGAGGTGGCTTAAGACAATACAAATATGACCGTATGACCTGTGGTTTTTGAACTCCTCAGCAATGCAGAGCACCAGCATGCTGACTGGGTGGGGATCCACAAGAGAATTTGTCAGCTGCTTGTTCCCATCCGCACCCAAACACTCCACAGCCTCCAGCAAATTGGTCGCACTGAAACAAAAATTAAAAAGGTGAGGTGCATGCAAAGCATTGGCTGCACATATAGGAGAACAAAGGAAATTACAAAAAGACTGTATCATTATTCCCAGAAAGGTTTATTTACTCTTGTTCTCTGAATTCTGTGCATGAGTTACCGTTTTGGTAAGGTTTCAGGTTGTAGCTTTCCTAATTTCTGAATTCTGGGGTTAGATTATTTGGTGATTCTAAATTTCCCGTAGGTGTAAATGTGAGTGTGAATGGTTGTCTGTCTGAATAGGAGCAATATTGATTTTAGAGCTTTGAGTCATTCTTAGATTTTATTTGAAGAGCAGGTGGTGACTGCCATTAGCACAGTAAATTTTGGTTCCTAGGATTTCCACAGCAAGGTATTTGTGCTGAGATGTGCCATAGGATAGGTGCAGCTTTGTGAATTGCTGTGTTTTGTGTTATTCTGATAAGTGTAAAACTGTCTACCTTGAATTTCATTCCTTATATAGGCAGAGCTGATTGAGATTTGCAGGTTGGTGGCTCAAAGTAAGCTATCTGAGGGAAAGCACCAAGAGGTTCTGCCTGCCGCCACCTGCTGCCTGCGGTATTCCATTGACATCTATGGCCCTAACACTGTCCAGCTGGTCCCTGCCTACCTGCTGCTGGCTGAGGCCAACATGGGTGAGAAAACAAGCCCTAAATGGCTTCTCAGTTCAAGTGTTCTCCTAACATATGATGTCTAATGCGTGTCTGTGTATCTATAGGTTTAGGTGATCTAAACCTTGTGGCAGAGTTCCTGTCTCAGGCAGAGTGGGCAGTGTTGAAGAGTCCAAAATGTGGTCTCGCAATTTGCCACAAGCTGCACAGGAGCCTGGGCCGCCTCCATGTGGTGACTGGAGACCTGGAGGCAGCGTTGCATAACTTTGCAAATGATGTGTGTGTCATAATTGGCGTGTTAACTGTTTCATAACTTTATTGATATTGTGAGGAGCAGAAGCAGTTTCCTCGCCAAATTCAATCCACAACAGTCTGTTTATTGCTTGAGCAGGTTTTTGAGTAAGATACAGTACTGTGTATTGAATATGAGCCTTGAGCCACCCCTCATTTCTTTTTGTTTGACTTCCAAGGAGCCAGACCTTCTTGGAATTTTTATAGGGGTCTTGAGCAATAGATCTCTGAGGGGCTTTCAAAGTTTTCTTTTCCTTTCACTCATTTTCAGCCCAGTCCTTGTATCTCACCATTTTAAGAGGAATGTTCTTGTTTGTTAAGTCACTGTTAGCTGAAAACTTGGCATATCTCTGCATGGTGTGCAGTGTGTCCTTAATAAAAAAATTGAGGAAGCTGGACAAGTGGAGGACAAAAAGAAGAAGTGGAAACCTAAAAAACAAACAAAAAAAATCTACAGCAGGGGAACTGTATCTGAAAGTCATGTCTTTCAGAAATAGGAAAAATCTAGCAAAAACTTGGCACGGGACCTGAGAGATGAATCTAGCCCATCTACTGTTCACCAAAGGCTCATCAGAAATGGAAGTGAAACAGGGAGAAAGGGCAGACAAGTGTCTACAGCCATCAGTAAAACATCACAAGCCTTTAATGTCATCAAACATGGGAGATGGGGGGGGGGGGTGTCAAGATTTTGCACAGTACTGTGCAGTGCAAGTACATGTTCACCTCTCAGAATGTACAATATTTTATTCCTTTTGTGTTTTGTGCATCCACCCAACATGAATAAAAATGTCTATCTGACAGGGATGTCATTTTATTTCCCCAGATCTACTTTGCTACTGAGGAGTATGGTCTGGATAGCACAGTCACCTCTCATGGCTACTTTCTCATGGCTGATGTGTTTGCCAAGCAGGGGAAGATGCCCATTGTTCATTCCTTGTACTCTGAGGTATGCCAGTTGTGTTGTCATTACCTTTGTGACTGAATTAAGCATTTTGTTTATATCTTTTACAATCTTTTGCCCATATTGTAGGTGGCACGTATATGGCACAGCCATCTGAGCAAACTCTTTGAAACCTGCACCCAAAATCAATTGTTGGAATCCATTTATGGTTTGTCTTCTCACACAAAATGTATATTCTGTACATATGACACAAAATGCTTCATAAGCAACCTAGCCGATTCTACAATACTGCATGCTGCACAATCAGACAATATCATCACCAGTCTGTCATGCGTCATGCTGCAAACTGTCAACAACCAGCAGCTCCATTGGAGTATCACTGAAAAAATAAGGTCAACACTTCTATATTTAGAGTTTGTCTTGCTGTGCAATCTGAAAGCTAAACCCCAGATTTACGCAAGCTTGCTTAGAGCAGACTAGAGACCACTGCTGACACAACTGTGGCTGTGCAGCGTCCATGCCACTGCCCTCTATCACAGCTGCTGTCCTACATATAATGCTAAGCCTGTCAGCAAAAAAATTTCCCATGCTATCTGGGATTTTTACAGGGGGAAAAGTGGAAGAAAAGGATGCTCATGTCAACTAGACAGAAGATAAAGACAGACATAATTTGATTGACTTGAACACGAAAACATAGCATTACTTGCTTTTTTTATTGTTTAGGGGTAAAGTATGCTTAAGACCACAGTAAACTAGAAGATGTGCTTCTTTGTTTGTGTCCATGCCTTTCAATCAGACAAAGCCCAGCAAGTTGAAGTGGATGAGATGCTAAGAACCATTTTGGAGTTTGAGCAGAAAGACTCCAGAAAAGACCGAGCTCATATTGCACAGGTGGCCCACTGCCTGGCAATGCTGTGGTTCCTAGGAGGAGACTTCCTCAAGGTGAGCCACCTGGCGAGGTATTAAACGTTTAGTTTGTCACTGTGACCCAGTTCCCCATTTCCCTATTTCCCCCTTGTGTTGTCTCAAGCTGGGATTAGCTCTGTTTGTCCCATCGGGAACTGCTAAGTCCTGTGATAAGGCGAGACTTAGCAGTAGCTAATTAGTATGTCAATGCTCTGACTGCCACCTTGATTTCCTGTCTCTTCAGCTCTTGGTTTGCCTCAGTTCTGATATAGGAGATGATTTCTTGCATCAGACTAACAAGAATAAAGCCATAGGGGTCTAATTTTTGTAGCTGTGAAGCTAACAGGCCTGATGGGATTCTCATTCTAAGGTTAAGTAGCAAACACAAGAGCACTGAACAATGACACAATTTGATTTTTTGTTTTGTTTCACAGTGTTTCATTCGTCTTCTAGGTAGGACTAGATCAAATGCAGATTTACTTTGACTCCAACAGCTACACCAACCACAGTGAGTGTAAAAAAAAAAAAAAGCTATAGAGAAAAGGACTATAGTTAACCATGCTAAGATATCCAAGTTAACAGGCTCAAGCTAATTCTTCTGGCGTGCTCACGCCATCGTAACCTGGTTAAATCATGATTTGCTCAGACTCTGTCCCATATAGCTCTACTGGTGTGTCCCTTTTTTGTTTGTGTTCACTACAAACTTAAACAAATAACTAGAAATGGATGATTAATGGTGGATATTGTGTAATGGTAATTTTGGTTTTACTGTCTGTTCTTGTAAATGTTACAGTTCTGTGGCTTTTTGGCTTGGCGCTTGTCCCAAGCCAAGCCCACAGCCCGTAAGAGGAGAGACAAAATCAGTTGTGCTGCCAATTTTTTTTTTGCATTTTATTTGTCACAAAAGGAAAATAAACAGGTAAGTGGAGCAAACCAGGAGCCGGAAGTGTCATTCATAGGAGGGAGAGAAAGAGATTAGCTCAGGCCAACTTAAGCCATATGGCAGGCCCAACACAGGTGTAACCCAATCAACCTAATGGCCCACTCCACCACTGAACCTCTGCAGGGTAAACAGAAAAGGAAGGTGCTGTAACACACCCCTTTCCCCCGCCATAAAACTAAGGTTCTGAAAACCCTGACCAAAGTTTTAGTCAATTTCTGACGAGTAACCCAATAAACTACATGCTCCCAAAAGAAAGAAATGATTTAACCCTTTTCATCCCGATCTCCTGATAACTCCGTGCAAAAGATTTTAGTTTCTGGTAGAATCTTTCCAATGCCCACTGGCTCAGAGCAAGGAACACAGTAGTAATATTATGTTTGTCTAAGCACCTGGGCAAACAGGTAAGTAACTTTGGAACCTTGATCAGATTGAATGGTCTTCAGAATACCAAATATGGAACTAAACTGAGTCAGTCACCTGACACGTCACTGTCAGTAAATAACAGTGTCCTGATTTTGACTGAGGAAGTGGACCTACACAGTCGAGATGTTCAAAAGGTTGTCCAACAGCTGGAATAGGGCACAGGGGAGCCGATATAGTCGCTTGGTTATTCTTGCCTGTCAGCTGACATGACAGGCATGAATATTGTGAGCAACATCCCATTTTAAACACGGCCAAAAGATATGCAGAAGTTCTTACCTTATGTTAATTTAGAAATGTGGCCACGGATGCTGGCACAGAGTCCCTAAACTGTTCCAAAACTGCTAGGTTGTTAAGGTCTTCAGATGAAGTCACTTCAGCTGTCGTGCACCAGCGACTCTACTGGATAAAGAAGTCGCAGACAAACTGTTCTAGTTTCCTTTTAGAGCAACACCATTGACGACATGCATCAGACACCAGCTCATACACCTTTAAGACTGCAGACTACACATCTGCCATCTTTAAGGCTGTATAGGCCTCTTGACCCTGACCAGTCAAAATACAATGCAACAAAATAGTCCTGTCAGAATCTGACCAACCCTTAGCATCAGCAACTCTCTCAAACAAAGAAACGTATCAGGGTCTGACTCTGCTTGCCCACCTTCTGCTAGAACCCCCTTTACCAACTTCCCCTCTTTAATCAGCTCTAACTCATACTGCTCCGGTTTGGCTTGTTCCGTCTTACGTGTCATTTTCTTAGGGTCCACTTGTGTCAGACTTCAGCAGCTCTAAGGCCAACTGCTGCTTTATTTGTAGCAAATAATTCCATCTGTTCAAATGTTAAACTTCCAGGAGTTGGGGAAACACACTTGTGGGTTAGTCACAAGCTGCTCACCAAGCAATTCAGCCTTTACCAGCCCTACTTTAAAAAAAATTCAAAGCCTTCTCGTGGTTGTTGTCAGCCACTTCCATTTTGTAGTGTTCAGCAAGTTTAAGAAGTTGCTCC
>VUQJ01027415.1:9195-24322 GCA_015108635.1 Andinoacara biseriatus
TCTTGTGAATTGCGCACTCCTGCTCAGTGGCGAGGATGGTGTTTTGTATGTGTGAGGCCTTTTGCGTTACCTTTTTGTTTTAGGTGATAGCGGCTGGTCTGTTTCTTTGTGTTATCTCAATAAAAATCTGTTATCTGACCTGTTTTGCTTTTGTGTCTCCTTCTGTCAACCCAGTCACTTTTTTGTTACTTCCCCAAATCCCCTAGACTCCTTAGGGGGACCCTAACAGAAGCATCACAATTATCTACAATACATTTAACTTTTGACACCCACCTTGATTTGAAAACATCTTTATCATACACATCTTTAAATAATCCAAACATAGAATTGGAATGCTTTTTTTCAATATTAATAATCCAAGAAATTTATCATTTTGTGTGCGACTGTTTTAATACTGAACTGACACAGTTACCCTAAGTAAACCTTTCAAGAATTTGTTTT
Organism: Andinoacara biseriatus; assembly: GCA_015108635.1. Classification (NCBI taxonomy): domain Eukaryota; kingdom Metazoa; phylum Chordata; class Actinopteri; order Cichliformes; family Cichlidae; genus Andinoacara; species Andinoacara biseriatus. The sequence continues at coordinate 9,637 of VUQJ01027415.1, forward strand.
TAAAATATAATTTGATCCAATTTACTAAAAAACCCATACTTAAGGGGTGCCAGGGTGGCTCAGGCGACCATGTACGCCACGTTGCAGTGCAGTCAGCACAGCTTCGAACCCTGACCTGTTACTATTTACCGCTTGTCTTCCCTGTCTCTCTCCACTGCGAAAACTGTCAATAAAGCTGCAAAAAGGCAAAAAACAAAAAAAAACATACCTCAGATCCATGCAATAAGATAGGTACAATAATTCAGTTAAAAAGTTCACACTAAATATAAATAGTAAGATTCACCTTAAGAGCCTTGACTTTTACACTAAACAGTGCACATTTGGTGTGATTGACTTGTCAGTTGCTTTAGTAAAGTTACCATTATCACTGAAGGCGGTGCCTAAATATATACAATCACATCAAACTTCAGTTTTTATCACAGCTGAATTGTAAAATGGGAAGAGTCTGAATTTTATCCCTTGAAAATGCAATAATTTTGGTTTTAGATGTATTAATCATGATTTTCCAGTCATTACAATAATTAAAAACATAAGAGCCAACTGTAAGTTTTCAACAGAAGTACATATATTCTGATAAACACTTCATCATTACTAAGAAATTCAGAAAGTACAGCTGCAAGGCTTAAAGAATGGCCTAAAAATTTCCTAAAATCATTTAGATAAATGGCAAACAGTAGTGGGTTTTGCCTTGCCTGCCATATGATGTCATGCATTGCTGTGGCAGGCAAGGCAGGGGACGCCAATGCAGCACAGGAAAGGTAAAAGCTAAATTTAAGCTTTATTAGCCAGAGTCAAACAAAAAGTAGGGTAGGCCATGAACCAGCATCACAAACTACAGATTAACTAGACTTGAATTTGACACAAACAAAAGCATAACCTTAAATCAGGAACAAAAGCACACAGCAGAGACACTAATGACAAGGACACAACAATGAACAAAGAAAAACTCAGGGCTTAAATACAGGACGGATAATGAGGGGAGTGGAGACAGCTGGGAACGCAGGTGAACAACACTACTGATACAAGGGAAGCAAACCCGAACACAAAGCACACAGAACAAGAAACTGCCAAAATAAAAGCAGGCAGTGAATAAACAAGAAGACCAAAATGCAGACTTGACACATGAGGAGACAATCAAACTAAGAACGTAAGCCATAACACAGAAAACCATTAAATCAGAAAAAGGAAGCACTAAAAGGAAAACAAAACTCAAATCAAAGTCCAGCCTAAAATGCTGGGTCAGTGGACCCAGGATTGTGACACATTACACTTAAAAATAAATCTGATAATTTAGACCCACCCATAACACAAGATTTTACATTGCTGTACAGGTTACATATAACATTAAAATTTTTTTTACCATTAATCCCATACCCAATGATTTTCCCCTCCAACAATAAACACCTGTGAACTAAATCAAAAGCTTTTTTATAATCAGTGAAGTCGCAGAATAAACGGAAGATATAATCCAATGTTGAACAAAAAACTAGCTTGCTCTACACCCAAGATGCCAAAACTTTCTACAAACCAAGTGAGTCATTTAAAGCTGAAGTAAAAAGTGTATCAATACAGCCAAACAATGTAATGCCCCTATAGTTTCCAGGGCTATTTATATCTCTTTTGTTCTTACAAAGGAGATATGATAAGACTAACAGACAATCTTCAGGTACAAGACCTGTCTCAAGAACTAAATTGAATAAATGAACCATAAAAGAGATCATTATCTTTGGACAGTTTTTCAGAAGCCCAATAATTTAATAATATCAGCATCACAGGCCTTGTTGTTTCTTAATTAACACCTTGGCGTCGAATCCACCTTGGCCCGGGCCTTTTGTGTGGAGTTTGCATGTTCTCCCTGTGTCTGTGTGGGTTTTCTCAGGGCATTCTGATTTCCTCCCACAGTCCAAAGACATGCAGTTAGTGAGGTTAGGTTAACAGGGAATTTTAAATTGCCCATAGGTGTGAATGGTTGTCTGTCTCTGTGTTTCGCCCTATGAATGCTGGTATAGGCTCCAGCCCCACCCGCAACCATGAACAGGGATTTAGTAAAATCTTTCAGTTCATGTCTGGATTCTACTGATTTGATTTTTTTAAAGGCCGTTTTTTTACTTCACATATTCATCCCTAATTGATTTACAATAAATATCGAACCAATTCTTATGAATTTTACAATGACGTGTATTAAAATTACTGAAGTAAGGAAGGAAATCCTTACTGATAACCAGTTGTTTTGCAGTGTCAATAACGATAACACACAAGTCTTGAGTTAAGAAAGTTTTGAATCTAAACTCTATATCATTTAATTTACTAATCACTTCAGTTGAACTTTCAAGGGCAGCCCTAAATTTAGTGTCTAGGTTTGAATCCTAGTTGGTTTTCAGATGAACTCCTGGTGTATCATGACTTTCCAGTGATAAATGAGAAACATCTGAAGTAGTCGATGCAATTGGTTTAGATACCTAAACTGACTGGACATAGGATTTATGATGGCATAGTCAACAGTACTTTTACCATTGGGTTTTGTGAAAAAGATCCTCTTGTAGCTGCCTTGCACCTAAGGTAGTTCCCCTAACTCGCTTCCCCATTCGCAGGATGCCTCACTCCACCCGGACTGTTGCCCAGTCAGGAGTCGCCTGGGAGCACGTAACACACTTACATGTTCTTGACTTCTTTATGTTGCTAAATTGTTGGCCCTGGTCTTTTTGTCATGTTCATGCACATTATGTTAGTTCTAGTTGCATAATACTATCACCTGGTCTGTGTATTAGTAGTTAGATGTCATTGTTATTTGGCACTCTCTGTACCCACTGTAAATGTGAGGGTCACACAGGTTTGCCCAGCGTGGTCTTGGGTGGTCATGTTTTCCTTTTCTTTAGAGACCAGTAGAGAGTGCTGTTTCATTCCTTTGAGAATTGTATACACCAGGGGTGGGCAATTCCAGGCCCCGGGGGCCGGTATACTGCAGGCTTTAGATGTGTTCTTGAACCAACACACTTGAGTCAAATGGCGGAATTACCTCCTCAGTATGCAGTCAAGTTCTCCAGAGTCCTGCTAATGACTTCTATATTTGACTCAGGTGTGTTGGATCAGGGACACATCTAAAACCTGCAGGATTCCAGGCCTGGAATTGCCCACCCCTGTTCATTGTGAATGCTGGTATTAAGCCTGTTGAGGAGTATTTGTTCTCTGTGCTATTGTTAATGCAGAGAAAATTTAACAGTCAAAACGACCCCCTATGAGCAAGCACTTGGCAACAGTGGGAAGGAAAAACTCCCTTTTAAATGTACAACCCAAGGTCCCTAACTTTGTCGCCTGTCCATACTTTGATGAGGTCATCTGGAGTCTCCATGGTATGCCACACTTCTTTGTCATTCTCCACCATTTGCACATAAATTCTACCTTCTACAGTCCACACCTTGCCAAATCTAAATGCAAAGTCTCTCATCCTTTCGTATTTCCCAAAAAATCTTACTTCTCAGGCTTGCCAGTCATCCTCAATGAATACCATATTCTATTTCTGCAAATCCCTAATCTTTTTATTTTTCATCAGACTGGATTTGGTATCCTTCCTTACGAATTTGCCAATGATAGGGTTGGAAAAAATAAATAGAGATGTGTCACATTCCCTCCATGAAGTTTTGTTCAGGGGAGGGCAAGTGAAGATGGACCCAGTCAAGGTCAAGGCAGTGGCTGAGTGGCAAACCCCCACTCCTAGGAAACAACTTCAGAGATTTCTTGGATTTACCAACTTATACCACCACTTTATTCAGAACTACAGCCAGGTGTGGACTCCTCACACAGCTAATCTCTCCTTTTGTTTGGTCACTAAAGGCTGATGCCACATTCATTCAACTCAAGGAAAGACCTCTCTTCGCTCCAAGTACGTACAACACTACCACAAGCTCCAGTTTGTAGTAGGCAGACACGTTTGATGTTGCTGTGGATCAGTTCTGTCTCACAGATCCAGAACCAACAGCAAGCTGCTTATACTACCCTACGATACTAATCTGTGAGACTCGCAGTTCTTGAAGACCTCTTTTGTACCTTTTTTTTTTTAAACGTCCTTTTTCACAGATTTCCAGTAAAGGAATTGGTGTAATACCCTTTTTCAAATGTGGAGATGATCTTACCTAGCAGGTGTTGAGGCCTCAATGTGGCTCAATGGCTGTTCTTTCAATAATGCTTTGCCTTTCTACTATAAGAAAAGACAAATACACTGTAAAGAAAATTATTTCCACTGAGTCAGGGAGCCTGTCAGTCTTGACTAAAGCCACAAGATGGCAGAGAAAGCCTCTAATTAAACATCTTGGTGGCTGTGCCAAAACTATACAAAAATGAACATTAAGTATTAATTTTGTCCAAGCATGACATCCCAGTATACTTCAAACCTCTAAGGCAGAAACTGGTTCATCCCAAGGACTGCCCCCCCAAAAAAAACATTAGATAAGCAACATAGTGTATGCTGTCCAGTGCAGTGAAGAGTGCATGGCACAACATAGAAGAGCCACCTCAACAGGACAAGACTCAGCTGTGCATCTGCATCTGAAGGAGAAAGGGAATTCTTTTGATGATGCCAGTATTCACATTTTGGACCGGGAGGCTAGATGGTTTGAAAGAGGAGTAAAAAATGCATCTGTGTCCACTTTGAACAACCATCATTGAAAAAGTTGGTGGATTACGTCACCAACTTTCCCCCACTCATAATACTCCCATTCACACCTTTGTTCAGGTGACTTCAATAGTTCACTTGATACAATGGAGCAAAGTTCCAAATTGGTTTCACTGAAACCATTGATTGTAATGACCCACGCCTCCTTTCACACCTTGGCGTATGTGCACATGAACAATAACTGAAGAAGCCTTTTGGATGAGAGGTGAAACATCTTCCAGCAACAAAAAGAAGTCCAGTCACCCTTTTTCAAGCTCCAGAGACTGCTATGACCTGGATGACTGAGAATCTACACAGACATATCTTATTAAACAGTTGTGCTGAAATGAGACTCATACTTCCAGGACATTCTGAAGGCACCACCTGGTTTGTTATTTGGATGTTACACTTATTTACATTATAGATACTTGCATTGTATTATTTTATTTTAGAGAAACTTACCCCCATATTGTTTAAATGTGCTCAAAATCCCCAGCCAAAATATCCCTCAATTTTTCTTAACCACTTTTATCCAGTTCAGGGTCATTAAGGGGTCTGGAGCCTATCCCAGCTGACATTTGGTGAGAGGCAGGGCACAGCCCAGACAAGTTGCCAAGCTGTCACAGGTGGGGTATTTAATTACTGTAGGCAAAATAATTCCTGAAATTAAAGCACAGATAGAATCAGAATCACTTTCACACATACGGCCAATATAGAATCACATCCTAACATGCATGTCTGTGGACTGTAGGAGGGAGATGGAGTACCTGTCAAGAACCCAGCTCATTCGGAGTGAATTGAATATAAAAGCTATGCAAAATGTTTCGGCCAGACTATTAACATGTTCCAGCAAGTGAGTTCACATCAGTCCTATTTTATACTCGTTACATTGGCTCCCACTAGATTTTAGGATTTGTTTTAAAATTCTTGTATTTACTCATACACACAGATCCAGATTATATCTCAGCTTCTTCACTGCTGCTCACTGTCTTCATTCACAGGCTTGGAATTTGTTCGCTATACATGAAGATATTTATGTATTTGTTTGTCTTTAAACAAACAAATAAATGTCATTTTACTGGGAAATATTACACAACGGTACTGAAAGGAGGTAAACTAAAATGGAAGCATATTCCACTTGGTAGCTTTGTGTAATTTTGGATGTCAGTGTTCCCATAACTTTGCAATGAGAAAATCAGAAGAAAGAGCAAAATGCAAGCGAGAGGGAGTTAAAGCAGCTTGTTTTAGACATAGGATGAACCGAGGAGCTGCACCGAGGCTCAGTAAAAGATGAAAATGATTATTTTAAACTGTGAATCAGGCAAAGCTTCTCTAGTCGAGTCTAAGAGGAAAAATCTGAACTTGGAAAATGGGCATAAAGATCCTCTTTAAACTCTGTCATTTTTAACCCAGCAGTAGGTCTGATTCCAAGCGTTAAAAGTGCCATTCCTTTAATTCACTGATACTTCTTTTGTATTAACACTTTGATTTAAGAAAAAAAAAACTATATAAAGAATTTTTCTCAGTTTATGTTTAAACCATCCCCTCAGAGTAAGCATAAAACTTAACAAAGCTGATCACCTCAAAGTAACTTTGGCAAAACAGAACAAGAATTAAAAGGGAAACGAGACACAAGGAACAAAAACTGACATACTGGTAACTTTCTCCGACTGATTTTTCTCCTCAGCTCACCTCTGAGATGAGAGATAACTATCGCTCCTGTTCTTACCGCGCTTGCTACAGTGCCGAGAGTTCATAAAGACTGCAGAACCTTGATCTGCCTGCTTGATTTATTAAGCAGCATTGTTGAAAAGCTCCTTCTCTGCTTCTCCTGTTCTTTGTGTTTCTGTATCTGACTGCTCCCTTTCTGTCATTTCAGCTCAACAGAGCTCACATCAGCCTCTGGCTTTTGAAAAGCAGGGAATTATTTGTATCATCGTCATGCCCGCATGAAGGGATGTACATTTTCTGTGAAATTTATGCTCATGTGTTTCTCAGTAAAAGTGCATTTCTACATCATGCATTTGTGTATTGTCGTTGACCGTGTGCATTCGCTCCATTGCTTTCCTAAGATATGTTTGTCTGGATGTGGAACCGTCCCAAAAGTTCAACTGGTTTGGCGAGACCACATGGACACCGGAACTTAAGATAAAAGTATTTCATGACTACGAGTACATATAAAAGACTGCTGTGGATAAAGGCTTTAAGCGTGTGTAATATATAGATAATGGTGATGTGGAAATTATGATAAGAACAGGTCTTTCCCTGAAAAAAAATCTAACATGTCTTAGTGTCTTACTAATTAGCAGGATGTTTGGTCGTCTCATGATGTGGGAACAGCTTCAGTATTTGAGTTTCTTGAACTGTACAGGAGGGACGATACACCATTCATCCATAGATTGTCCCTTGTTTGGCTATTTGATTTTGCTGGTTAAGATTGCTTTCTGACACACTGGTTAACACACACAAAGCTGAGGCTTCAACTGAATTGAAATCAGGTGAGTGTGTTGGCTGTAACATATGATTCGCATTATTTTTACATTCAGTGACCCCTCATTCCCCATGGATGGAGACATTGTCATCCCGGAAGAGACAAGATCAGTCAGAATAACTTGATTTACAGTGACTCTCTGAGTGGACCCAAACCATCCCTCCCACAATATAAGGGTATTATTCCCCTTAAATTGACACATGCCTGTAAATCGGTATGTCTTATGAGCTGTAAGGAGAACTTCTGAGAACCACAGTTCCTGATCTAAATGTCTTCTGAGTCGTGAACTGTAAATACCTTATTATGAGGCTTTGACAAACGACACTTTCCATGTGTCACTGGAGGCTCATGCACTATGAATGTTGTTGCTGAATGCTAAACACCCGTGACGCTCGCTTCCTCTCCGCACTTTCCTAATCTGCTCACCACATTCTGTTGTGACTTTTAGCAGAGGTCCAGAAATGCAGTACAAATGGATCTGCAAAGTGCACCCTACCATGACTCCACCTAAACCCCATCGCTTCATCCCTCAAAAACAGGAACAAAGAAACTACACTGCCTTCATGATTCAGCTTCATGATTTTAATTTAGGCTTACAGGAGTTTGCCTTTGCTTTTCTGATTGAGAACAAATGCCAGTATGTATGTGACAAGTTATCCATCATGATGCTGTGTTTTGTGGTTGTGGCTGCAGGCACCTTGTGTACAGCCACTACAGCTGATGTATTTTTAATGAGTAATAATGACCAGAAAGCAGGAAACATGGTTGACAGGAAACACATCAAACCTCCTGATATTGCAGTTCAATTCCTAAAGTTGTATGGGTTCATTATACAGTACTGTACAAAAGCCTGGAGGCACCCCACATTTCTTTATGTTTTTCTTGGGAAATGGGTGCAGTCATTTATTGAAATGTGCAAACATAAATGGAAATAGCTTATATAAGGCAAAAACACTTTTTACAAAGTCAGTCTGGACTCTGGGGAGGCCAATCCATGACTGATCAATTGCGTACTTTTCTGTCCAAGTATGCTTATACTGCACTGGCAGTGTGTTTGGGATCACTGCTGAAAAATGAAGCCATTGCCTATCAGATGCTTTCCAATGTTGCTGAATGGAAGATCAAAATCTGACAATAAGATCTGCAACACCACAGGCTGAAATGCAGCCATGACAGAGCCTCCACCATGTTTTACAGATGTGTGTAGACACTCACTGTTGTAGCTCTCTCCTGACCTCTTCTTCTATACATACTGATGATGATTTAAACTAAAAATTTCAAATTTGAATTCATTACTCCAACAGACCTGTTGCCACTGGTTTTCAGTTCAGTTCTTGTGTAATTTGGCATACATCAGTCTTTTATTGCTCTTTCCTTTCCTTAAGAATGGCTTCTTGACAGCCATCCATCCACTCAGACCATTTCTGATGAGGCTTCAGTGAACAGCAGATGAATCAACTGAAGGGCCAGATGCGTCTTTCAGGACCTGTGTCAGGTCTTTCCCAGATTTTTTAGCTATTTCTTGTGGACATGGCTTTCAGATCCTGTTCATCTGCTGGAGATAGTTTTGCCACTTTTTCTTTTGTCCTCCACGTTGCCCCGTTACCTCAGATTCCTTTAAGGACACACTCCACACCACGCTGAGAAATGCTAGTTTTTTGACAACTAGCTCTTAGTGCAAGAACACTATTTTATGCTTTATCTTTGGTATTTTTCACATTTTTGACTAAAGAAATTGGGGAAAAAAATTATGTGCTTTTAGAAAAAGTGCCTAAATATATAATTTAAAATTGGTTATTTGCTAAGTTGTCTGTTGTGTCTAGGCAGAACACTGGTTCATCCCTTAGTTAGGTCTCCTTTTATTCCTGACATAGATGTGCTTCAAGTGTTAACAATCAAAAAACATTCCTCTAAAAATGGTCAGATATAGGACTGAACTGTAAATGAGTGTAAAAGCAGCCAAATAAAAACTCTGGAAGACCTTCAGAAAACCTGGAGAAGTATTGCTCAAGACCACTTTAAAAATTAGGAGTTCTGGTTCCTTGGAAGCAAAATATAAAGAAATGAGGGGTGGTTCAACACCCCTGCCAGGAAGAATTATAATAGGAAGATCTCAGAGAAGATTCATGGATGTAGTGAAGGGGGACATGCAGAGGGTTGGTGTGACAGGAGAGGATGGTAGGGACAGGGTGAGATGGATGCAGACGAAAGAAGAATAGACAGCAAACAACACTGTGGAGCCCATTCATTGATCTAGCAAAGGCATCTGACGCAGTGAATTATACTATCTTAAATCAAAGACTTCTCAGTGCAGGGTTGTTGGATGGCTTCAAACTGATTTATCATGCAAATCTCAGTGTGTGCAAGTAGAAGGAATCACTTCCAGCTTGTTTAATGTGTGGTGTGCCCCCATGTTTAGTTCCAGGACCACTGCTATTTATTTCACATATAACCAATGGCAGTCATGGTATCACAAGCAAACGTTCATTTTTGTTTTAAATGCTGAGAAACCTTTCACATTTCACTCTAGTCCAGGGCTCCAAGACTGAATTAGTATCTCAAGTAGTTGGTTAAAAACTTTTATGCCTCACAGGAAGCAACTCAAGAAAAAAATAAAGTGAAAAGCAGACTGTTCTTTGAGGCAAGAAACTTGTTGCTTCCACATGTCTTTGCTGGATTATGGTGATGTTATTTATTTGCATGCTTCTTCACAGTGCTGTCTATCATGGATTACAGAGCTTTATTACAAACTTTAAAGCTCTCATTGACCATTGTACGTTGCATGCTTGTGTTGGATGGTCTTTGTCATTTCGTAGACTCTCAGTAGTGCATACTTATTTAGGAGGTTCTGATTTTATTGCTTTGCTCCTATCTTTTTTAGGAATTTATATTCAGTGTGGAAGGTTGTCTTTCAGTTCCAAGACTCCTTCTGCCCATCCAGAAGGTTTCCACTGAATTTTGAAAAAAGGCATTCAAATTTGCAGCTCCCTCCCCTGGAATCAGCCTCAAAATCAACTATATCTAAGGATCTAGTCCTACTGAATGAATTTGAAGGTGTGTGTCAGTTAATTTAAGCTACAGTATTTTGTCTAGATATAACTACCCCTGTTTTCTTGCCACAAACAATAACTTTTACTGATGCTTTTGTTATGGTCTGGACAGACCTGCGATTTTTCCCTGTCTTTTCTTCTCTCGCCTTCTCTTTCTCCTTCTAGCCCTCTTAATTTGGAGTTTTGGGCTGGCTCTTCCTAGGGTGCCTACCTGTGGGTGGAGTTTCCTTTTCCTGTGCGTTCTCCCCCACACCTGTTTCTCATCAACTAATCGCTCATGGTATTTAAGGACTGGCTGGTGGTGCTAAGGCTTGGATATATGCACCTCTGCCTATGATACCGGTAGATGAGGTGTTGCTATTCCACCCCAGTTGCAAACACTTAACCTTGTAATTTAAAAAAAAAAAGACATGAATTCTATAGTAGTAGCACATTTGATTATTCATAGGCATATTATGTGTAATACCTTAATGGGAGAGATCAACTCAAAGTGTTGCCACGTAGAGGAAACCCTTCTCCTTTTAGTAGCTCCATGAAAACCAGCTCCTCGGTGTCACAGCCAAACTGGTGAATCTCCAACACAAAGACTAGCACAAATTTTGAGGAGATCCATTGTGTTTTATACATGTTCATAAAACACGTCAAAACTCGAACCACTACCTGAACCAGCGAGGCTTCAGACAACATCAGTGACATCACTCGCTCTTAATGAAGCTAGCCTCTATATGCTTATCACCAAATTATTCTCTGCTTCCTTGGAATTCAGGTCAGGTTAGGAATGTTACAACCTGAGTTCCTGATCTTGATGTTTTTCTGTGTAGGAGTTCTCTTGGACTGCCATGAAGCTTTCTTTTTTGTCTCGGATCTGTCTCATGTGGCCCTCAACTGTACCTTGGCTCCCTAATCTGTCTTCATAACTTTGTTGACCCCTGCTGTGAACAAGGTTTTGTACAGAAAATAGTGAGGCCAAGAATTCACTGAATATTTTTAAGATGTGCTTGCACAATGCGGCATTTATGAGGACACACCAGGACAAACATACTGAACAGCATAGTTCAGTGAGTGGAAGTACAACATTACATTGACACAAACTTTTGGTTATGTTAGAAGATGATTTTTTTTTTTACACATGCAGTTGATGTAGATGGTGTGGCTATGTGGATGATTTTTGCTCAAATGGTACCGCATACAGCAGTAATCATAAATAATGCAGTCTGTTTAAGATGTTTATTTTTTTTCTACCAACTGAGTAAAAACAGTAAGAAGCAGAGCTGTGTTGGTCTAAGCTGTTGATCTGGTGAACATTACAAGCCTGCCGTGTCTGCGTTGTGTATTATTAGACCATGTTCGTGTAGTCTACACCGTGTAATTAGCTCAGCAGGCTGCTGACAAAAGGAGCCAAGATCTCTGTCCCATGTGGTGCAGGTATATTTATTTATTTTCAAGACTGTATTGTATCTTTAGAAATTATTAGCAACAAAGGCCACAGACAAAGAGGGCTTTAAAGTCAGATGAAAAACACTTGAAAGCCAAAATTCTTCATGAACTATTCCTGCACTTTTGCTCAATAATGCATCGCATGATGTCAGCTCCCCTTTCTTCCCATTTCATGCTGCTAGCTACAAACTTCTTTTTATTTATTTAGTCCATCTGGAAGCCATAATGCAATATTATCCAAAGCTTTTGAGTCTTTGTAATGTGTTGATTGTGCTTTAAAAGCCTATTTATTAGGTTTACGACAATAAAATCAACTCCAACTTTGGTGATAAATACTAATTTGAAGCAAAAGGAGATATCTGAAATAATTTGAAAGGTTTTTTTATGTTATTAAACATCATAATAAATGTTTTTTTTACTAAAGCAGCAACATTAGAAGACCTATGTTGATGTTAGCAGTGTATTCAGTAGAGAGGTAGGACCAAGACAAATACTGAAAGGGACCAACAAGGCTCTGCATTACACTTTTTCACATTTATAAATAGATTGAAAACTGCTCTAGATTTGATCTAGATGATGATTTTTAAAAAAAATGAAACTGGCAAAGCAAACAAAAACATAAGAGCTGTCCTGCTCTTAGAGTTTTCACAGGAATATAAATCCTAGCAATAGTGATTGTAATTTGATTAACTGCAATAACTTATGTAGAAAATCCCTCCTGGAGTCCTTGATTTTTATCAGTGTATACAAGGGGAACAGTTGGGCTCCAAAGTTAGATCCAACAACTTTTCATTTACATAACAGAGTGCCTTTCTTTGGGCTTTGTTTTTTCCCCCACACAGCCCATCCAAAACAAGCAGAGCCACCATATCATCTCCTTTTAATTCATCTAACAAGGACACGAGGAAGCAGTGATTGCAGAAACATTTATTCAAATCCCTCTGCAGCGCAGTGGCGATTGTGTTTGGCAGCGCTCCTCGGGCTGTCGCCAACATGCAGACAACGAACGGTGTGAGCCAGGCTTTGAAAACAGACAATCAAAGAATTCCATGTTGCTGGTAAAAGCATAACAATTACATGTTCATTCCACACGTTCAGTGTTTTAAACTGTTTCCAGCGAGACCTGGAGAGGTTCACTGATGCTCTGCAACATGGACATGCTGCACCGAAATCTGTATGTTCATAGTTTTTTTTAAAGTAATGCCAGGTGTCTGATACCATAGTTATATTATATTATACAGATGTGATAAATTGATGTCATCACATTTATGACAATTTTCAGTGAAACTTTCGGCCTTTTTGCAAGGACGTCACTGCATGTACATGGCAGAATAGTGCAATGCTTTACACTGCACCAAGGGGAGATATAAATAAACACGATGGGTGCTACTGGTTCAGTTTTGAAGCCTCTTGCAAAATTTGAAAGACCCTGTGAAAAATGTAATAACTCATGAAACATTGAGACATTTTAAAAACAAAATAAGAAAGTTGCCCTGTAGCCACCACTTCCTTTCCAGGCACCAGGTACTCAAGCTTCTTCCCACATCCCAAAGAAAGTTGGGTCAACTGATGATGTGATCTCTATGTGTGACACACTTTTCCAGGGTGTAGCCAGCCTATGACAGCGTAGATGGGCTCCAAATGTGTAAGTCATATAAAATTCCCCCTGCATGAAGGCGTCACAAATCTAAAATTAACTATAAGCTAGATTGTTCCAAACTGTAAACATGTTGCTATGCAAAGTTCTGCATTTTAACATGAGTCTGTGGGAAGTTACTCACTTTGTGGAGACCGTCTCAAGTGGCCATTAAAGGAACTGCAAAAACTGAGTTTATGTAAAGTCTATATCTACACCAGTTTGCACTCACCTTTAAACCTTTTCAATTAGCTCAATATCATGACTGAATAGTAAATTTGATGTGGAAAAGAGAGACGTTAAAATTGTAATTTTAATGAACAAATCAGTAGAATGAGGCAGCTTCCACATTCAGATGTTAGAGCAGGATCATGGATTATGTAGTATTAGTGAAAATTTGTGAAAATGGTTCAAATCCGGAGGTTTAGGTAGACATTATTTTCTTCTCTGTCTTATTATTGCGAACAGCGACTTTGGGTGGAATAATGTGATAGCTTCATCCGATTTTTGTGCAAGAAAAACTACAAACTAGATTTAAATAAAGCTCTGTGTGTGTACAAGATAATGAAACTTTGGCTTCATTTTAGAAGCTTGTGACAAGGGTTCAAAAAGGAAGAGGGAGAACAGCAGTTATGCAGTGCAATGATCCTATATTTTTAAATAAATAAAATTAAGATGGTTGAAAATTTATTTGCGAGCCAGCTGTTTGGAATTTGTGTTCTTAAATACATTTGATGATGGATAAAATCATCAAGGGCAGCCAAACCCTTCAATCCTTCCTTTTCACTTTTTCCATTTTTTTGGCAGCTGTTGTGTACTTAAGTGAGTCCCCAGCTTATCACCTAGAGCAGGACGAGCTTCCCTGGAGTATATATCATAGCTTTGCTGAATGAGGGGACAGTGAGTTAAGGTGAAGATTCCGGGAGTTTTATTTTCCAAAGGTGTGCCATGTGTTTGAGATTCAGCATTTCAGAAACCAACAAGCACTGATGTTGAAATTATTACTCATCTTATTTGTTGATTAACAATTGTGATTTGGCCAAAAGCCTTCAGGTACCAGCTTCTCACATGTAAAAATATGCCAAGTTCACAACTTTCTGGTAAACTCAACATAATTCGGTTTTTGGCTTTTACTCAGGCAAACCTGTGATAGTGTTATTGGTATATTTCACAATCTGTGAATTAAAAATAAGTGAATTTCTTGAACTACAATTAAACTTTTAGAGATTCAACAGGAAGATGTAAACCTGATGTTTGGATTATAGTGAAGCAGTTTCCCCTTGTAGGGTCACGAGCTATTAAGAGTTAAAAAGGTGATTTTTTTTTATTTTTTAGATGGATTAAGAAAAAAGTTTTACACTAATATAAACATAACTACACATTTGTCAAAAATTGTGTCAATACATTTTTCAATTACTAATATC
>VUQJ01027416.1:0-10035 GCA_015108635.1 Andinoacara biseriatus
GTGTGTGGAGGGAAACACAGCAGCACATGCATTTAAAGCCTACAAACATACACAGACATATGAGGAGAAGCATGCTGTCTGTTCTCCAATGTGTGCAGCAGATGAAGACATGGCCTTGTTTATGTGTACTGGCCCCTAGCACTGTAAATCAGCACAGGACACATATGGCATGGGGGGTGGGGGGCACAGACACACACACACACAGAAACATGCATAGACACAACACAAATGCTTGCTCACATAACCCTAACACCATCACAATGGTAATAGGGTCAGATTTACACAATTAGATTTCTTTTCTTTTTTTTGTATTTTTGACTTTCTAAAACCCTTTTGAGACATGGAATATTTGACATTAGAGACTTCATCAAGCTATCAAAGTGACAATATTCATGCAGGTCACTTTAAGCTCCATTCAGACATTCCCATGATGTCCCATTTGTTTATATTTTGGCATTATGAAAACTTTAGGTGAGGCTTCTGACCTTTTTTGCCTGTTGGCTGCCTTTTGTTACCTTCCCCGTGTCATTAGTAATGTTTTGAACAGATCCACCAGATGGAATGAAAAACTAGCAGGTAGTTCGGACATTTGCTCTGACAAATAATTTTGTCATGCTTTACTTCCTGAGCTGTTTGTAATGACAAATTGATGCCATTCTTTGCATAAGCTTTATTTTAGGCAAAAGGTCAGTTTTATTTAGTGGCAAATGTAACGTGTCCACTCAGCAAAGAGAAACAACCCTAACTTGGGCTAGATTTTGTCAGCAAAAAAATTAAAATAACAGGAAGGAGAAATGGGAAAATAATGGAATAACCATTGTGGTAAAAAGTTATTTTGAATTTAAGGCATCAACAGAGGTGTCATTATGGTTTGAAGGTCATACATTGAATGTTTACTGCTATATCCTGAATCAGCCAATTAAGATGTCCCAATTTCAATTAAGCATTTGCGATTGAACTTGTAAAATATTACCGGAATTTGCAGTTTTGCAGCTTGTGTGGATTGCAAAAATATCTCCTTCATTAAAGGGAAAACATGAAAGTGGAACTGTGGAGGCTATAGCCAAGACTAGGTTGTGGGAATGTGATTGTGAATGCATGTACGCTATGGCTTAGACATTTGAGAAAGGTTATGCTATGTCAAAACAGAGGCCACTGCCCTGCTTCGTCACAAGCTCATATTTCCTCTGTCCTCCTCTGCTCCTTTCACCATAGCAGCCATGCAAACCCACACTTTGTTGGTGGTTATGTCATGGCTGCTAGGAAGAAAACGTAAGCGTTGGGATGCCTGTATTACACTCTGTGTGATCCTCTGATATTGTTACCTACGCTCAGTGAAATTCTAGTTTGAAAATTACATTTAAAAGTGTTGAGATTGACAAACTGATGATTTTGACATTGACAGATTACTATAAAATATTTTGTCATGGCACAAAGATGGCACCATTTGCAACATATGTGCCTCTACTCACATTTGATTTGCAGATGTTTGTGTAAGACAAACTCTAAAGTGGTGGAAGAAACTGTAGTGTTGCTTTTGGTTCGAAAGCAAAAGGCTTTAGTTAACTGCAAAATGCATTTACATAATAACAGACGCTTGCCTTTTCATTCCAAAAATAAGTCTTCCTTGTGGGTTTATGGTATTTGGTAGTTTAAGAAGTGAAATTGCTCCACTGAAAGACTGACTCACATGTCTTTAATTCAGTCTGATCAGGCTGACTGATTGTGAGAGGCAACTGAAAATGGAAAAGTCAGTTGGCTACACTGGCTAAAATTTCACAAACTTCCCCTAAAAATTATTTGTACTGTCAAAGTTTTGTCATACAGTTTAGATCAGATTTTCATGCTAGGAGTCTGCACCATCTTGGGTACAGACAGAAGGTACTACACAAAGAGCTGACTGCGGCACCGAGGCAGAGAGTGGATGTATGAAACTTACTTATGCTTGTAGCTGTCTGAAGTACAGTCAGTAACTTATTCAGTCCTATAATACACAGCTATAGGTATTCAGGTGTACATGCACATAAAAACCCTGACACACTTATTGCTTACGCTGCCTTACAATCGGTCTCTTAGATCATAAATAAATTATTGTGTACACTATCAAGGTGTGGCAAAGGACTGAAATGTGTCTTGTACTAGGTCAGCACAAAAATGACAGGAATCTAAAAAGGATGTTTGTAATGTTAGTAAAACTATTGTACTACTCTTAACCTATAATTAGTCTGCATAGCAGTTTTTTCTTTTATTATATCTTTAATAAAATGCATTTAAAATGCATTGCATTTGGGAAATGCCCAAATGTGTTTGGGAATGTGGCACTGTACATTTTCTTAATGTTTTTAAAAATATTGAAATAAATCATAATCTAAAACAATGAACTCAATAATAAATTTTAAAAATGAATGCGCAGGCCATCACTATTGATGCTAATGGCTGACAGTGTTTAGAAAATGTTTTGGGGATAAACTGATCTAATGCACTCAAGAGGAGAGACCTAGTTTCTGTGCGGAGACGGCCATTGAGTGTTTTGTTTTAAAGTGCAGCTGTTCAAATATGATTGTGGCCTACACAGATAACAAAAAAAGGGATGGAGGGAAAAACACACACACAATGCTAGTCCATGCAATGTGCAGCACATAAAACATACAGTTATATAGTACACACACAGACCCACACAGAATAATTTATGCACTGTCTGACATACACTCATGTCCTACTCGCTGACCCACACAGTAAATGGGTAAAGACTCACAGAAAAAAAAGTCCCCCTTAAGAAATGATTCACAGTTTAAGTCTTAACTTGACCTATAACGAATGTTAAAGAACAGGATTCATACATGTGGGTATTCCAGTGATTCACTGTCTGATCGGGCTAAGTGCACTGCGTTCTATACCCCCATTTTGTTTCTGTTGCACCATTTCAGCCATGAAAGGGGAATACCACTTTTTCAGCCTTTGAATGTTTTTAGACAACTTTAAGACAGATTGCTGTCATCAGCCATTAGGTTGAGATCATCCTGCTTGACCTTTATTGACTGTTACAGTGATCTGTCTACATAAAAATAACATAAGGCTGTGTCCTCTAAGGCTTAAGCGTTTGGTTGTTCTAAACACAACTCTTACCAGAGCTCTCATGTCTCTGTCTCTCTGTGTGGGTGTGCATGTGCATGCTTGTGGTATTCCCTTCCCTCCTCAGGACCTCCTCGCTGCCTCCTCTAGATTGGCCGCTGCCTAGCCAGTTTGGCCAGTATGAACTGAAGATAGAGGTACAACCCAAAGCCCACCACAGAGCACACTATGAGACTGAGGGCAGCCGAGGAGCCATCAAAGCAGCATCCGGCGGCCATCCAGTTGTCAAGGTAAGCAGGTCTTCCTGTTGCTTAGCTGTAAGAGGTTTTAAAGACAATACCTTAATACTAGCAAGCTTAGTGGTTTATATCTTGATTTTTTTTTTTCTTTTGTGCTGACATCTTGTGGCTAAAAAAACATGAACAAAATTACATTTACAGAGCATAAGCTCAACAAAATACAAGAATTGATGTCTTTACCATGCTTAGGATTAAATTTCTGTAGATCAGCACTGATTTATTGTCTGTTATGCTTGGCATGCAATAGTAAACTTATATTTTACATTATCCAGTTCTTGCTGTGTGAACTACGGTCAAGATGTCAACTCTTTGAACCTTCAGGGTTGAAAATAAACATGTAAGGGGAAAAAAAGTTGAACCTAATTGTCTAAATTCAGCAATTGGTAGGAATTTCCCTCTGCTTATGATTTAAATATATATTTTTCCACATAGCTTGTACAAGGAGGCAACACTCATGCTTAAAATTCAAATACCATCTACTGATAACAACTTGACACATCAGGGCCTTGGTGAAAATAGGCTCACTCATTGCTTTCAGAATGACCTCAGCACCCGCCCATAATGTAAGACTCATAGTACATTTGACTATTTAAAAAAAGCCATTGTTCACCCTTGCACTTCAAACTTCCATTGGTTGTAGGGAATGAACACTGGATTTAGGGTCATTTTACATGTTTGGATGGGTAGATTGGTACATGGACCCTGTCCCAAAGCAAGACTGTCAGTCAGCCTGTTGAATCAGGAAGACAAGCAGGCAGACAAGAGCTGTCACTGTAGCCCAGTCAGCTGGTCTGTCATTTGATAGCACCTGTGAGAGAGTAGGTGAGCCAACACAAAGCTATGGTGTGCTTTTTACTCAGAGAGAGGAAGACACTCATTAATATTTCAAGGTCCCAGTGACAGGCTTTCTTTGTATGTGATTAATAAAGGGCCTAATGCTTGATTATAATCATTGTTGCGTAACCTAACAATGACTGAGTTCAGACTGATAGCTTGGTTGGCAGTCCAGTCAGACCAATGGGATTGGCATTATACTACCTTGCACTGTAGTGCCACGTACCTCATTTTCGTATTGGACTGTGGAAATGAATAAGCATTGAGCCCAAACACAAATACACTTTAACATCAGTGGACCAAAAAACATTTTACAAAACAAAGTCGTGCAGACTACAGCCATTTTTTGCTTTAGAAACAGCCTATGTCCTTATACATTCAGTCATGCAGGCTCCCTTCCGGCCAATCATTAACCATTTCTACGTCAGTTAGACCGAGATTCAGCCCTGCCATATGTGACGATGCATAATTTAGCTATCAAATTTTTCAACCAAGTGTTTACCATGCTTGCCCTCATTTCTCATTCCTAAAGGGAATTGATTGGTTACAGCACTTCCCTTGCAGTAGTTAGTGACTAGAGTATATATATCTTAAGTCAGACAAGACGATTTCAAAGTCATTTCCAAACCCAGTAGGAATCTGGTTTGCAGTACCCATGTACTTACCCTCACAGTTAATGCAGGTGGTTTTAATGTAGTGTGAAAGCAACAGAATCAAGTTTATGGGCTCCAAACATTTGATTTCTGGTATTATATTTTAAAATTTTATTTGTTTTAGTTTATTGTGTTATCAGTTTATGTTGTCTTTACACAGATTAGAAACTAAAGAGCAGTTAAAGTCAAGGAAACAGGCGATAAGCCACAAGAGAAATAGGGTTTACTTCCCCTTGTGTACTTTATTTAGATTAGCATGGTTTATAAATGATCTCGGTTCTGTTCTTGATAAATTGCCATACAATAAGTCTCCTGGAGAATAATTCTTTGATCTTCACAGATTGCTGCTAAATGTTTGTCAGCATGCTGTTACTGTTTGCATTCGGTAGCAGTATGCTGCCCCTACCAGTGATGAAAATGAAGATCAAATGTGTTTCTGCTGGAACACGCTTTCATGATCAAATTTACAAACAGTTATGCATTGTCACAGAGAGCGTGAGAGAACAGCACAGATAACGTTTGCTTGTGATCAGCAGCGGTGCAGTTCTCCATGAACAGAAAATGTGTGGGTGAATCAGTTGTATGAGTGAGAAAAGTGAGCAAGTGAGAGCCAGTCATTTTTCATTTACATGTTTATTTTTTATAGTGTGTATATAATATAATATGTCCTTTCAAAATTTTCAGTGCATTAGCAGTTTTGAAAGTTAATGTTTTTTGTACCTAAACATTTATTCTGTGTATTGAACTTTGAATACGTTACCCCTTTTAGAATTAATAATAATCATTTCTGGATACTTACAGAACCCGTATGTGAGTGTAGACACTAAATACACTTGACAAGCAACAATAAGTTAACCATTATCTTGCACTAGTGTGAGGATTGAAAGCATCAGCACTTGTCTAGCAGGTCTAACAGTCAGTCTTTGTTTATTAAACATCCACTCCTCCACTGTTGAGTCTCTTTAGCTTCTTTGAATTCACTGTGCAAAAAAGCACCTTATTTGAAAGGTCATTTCTTACGCTGTCATGTCACTGTTGTTTTTACAGAAACAACTTTTACGAAACAACTCTTTCTTTCTTTTTTTTTTTAAACCAAAACCACAAACGCACACACTTTGTTTTATTGTTTGTGTTTTGAGAACATGCAGTGAGGTGCTGTATATAAGAGGCAGACAAAAGTTAAAATTAATGCCAAAAAAAGCATAAACAGCAAATACAGGAAGTATTAAACCTTATTGGAGGAAATCCCATACAGCAGATTCAGTATGTATTGGACATATGGAGCTCAGACCACTTGAAACCCTCAACAAGCTTGTGTTGATATTATATCATCATCATATCTTCTCAGGTGCACTGTTGGTGTGATGTTGTTCTCTGAAGGCAGAATGCCACAGGTTCCACCATGTGTGACTTCATCTTCTATGGCGGTTGAATGAATAGATTTAGCTTTTTTCTTCCCCATCATCTGAACTTTGTGGGTTCTTTTACTCTTGTTGAGTCTTGCGTTGTGATGTCACCAGATGATGCCATAGCTGCCATCTGGTCATGCTAATGACTTCCCTTTGTGATCGTGCTGTTGCACAAATCAGTACACCACAGAGCTGCTGTGTCAACAGAACAAACAAAAGAATGCGGAGCTGGTGAAGTTTAAAGGTTTAAATAGGTTTGCCCTGCTCTGTTACAGTATTAGAAGCAGAAGAGTAGGTTATCATATGCCTTCTATCGGGTTATGATCAGTAGGTACGGAGAGAGAGTGGGTGAATAGCATGCAGTAAACAGTGGAATAAAACCCAGGCCTTCAGCATACGGGGGTAGGTGAGCTATAGGAAAGCTTAAATATTGCTTTGTTTACAAATCTGAGCATCTCTCTGTTCTACCATGTAGGCATCTGTGTCAGTTTTGTGTGTTCTGCCAGTTATTTACTTTGTTGCTTGATCACCTTTAGGTGGGAGTCCCAGCAGAACTATACAGGCTCTCATATGGCTTTTTGTTATGTTTGTAGCAAAAGTTTGAAATTTGATTTCAGTAAAACATTTATGTAAAAATTTTCGATTTTAAAGTGGTGTGTTAGTGCGTCTTTGTTTCTGTGTAGTAGCTAAGTAGCTGGAGGCTGTAATGAATGGGTGAGACAGGGAGCAGTTTTAGGTCAGCTATTTCTAACCTGGAGTATTGAGCCCCACACACAGGATGAGCCCCACACACAGGATGTAAGACCTCTTAAGAAGTGTAACCACAAGTGAAACGGGTCAAAATAACCACTGGGGAGACCCTCTAGTCTCACTGAAGTCAGGATTATTTAGGCAATACTGTTAGGCAGCATTATATGTAATGCATCTCACTCTTGCTTGGTAAATAAAACATTAGATTGTGATGTGTTGCAAATTTGACACCATCTTGGTCTGTTTTATATATATATAAAATTTAATTATAGGGTTTTGACTTTGAAAACTTGAAATCAGCTGATCTCTGATTTTAGCAGCTTCAGCCTTGGTTAGCAATAGTCGAAACAGCTGGCTGATTTCCTGTCTGCATGTATAGCCAGACAAAGAAAGAATGAGTGTTTACATTAAATTGTTATGATAGACATGATTCGTAGGACCATAGAATCTGAGGAATGTTGTGTATTCCTATGCAAAGACTCATACTTGGGGCTAAACATATATTTAACCAACCATACCTTTGTGGTCAGTCAGAACAGTTAGCACCTCTCATTCTTAAAGCAGAAGAAAATTGGCAAATCCTCCCCTCACACTCTAGTTTCCAGCAAAATATGTAAACTTTCTAGTGGGTGACAGAAACTACTAGCAAAGTAAAAATCCTTTTGTAGAATGAAATATATCCCAGTAGACAGGATATAAAATCAAATGCAGTGTAGATTCCTCAGGGATTCAGGGTTTTCCTGGCTTACAATGGGCCTTTTATGGGGGAGACTACACATGAAAACAAGATTTGTCCATGTAAAGTAAAACCAATGAGTTTACCTTATATGACATAAATGTATCTGTTATTTCAAATCATTTGATAAACAAAATTATTGTTATTCATTAATAAAAGAAGCATCACTTTGTAATTTTCTGTTGCCCCTAGCTTTGTTGGGGTGCCAAAAATGTATCCATACAGGAAAAACTCTCAATCAAAATTAATTAATAAATTCAGCCAGGCCACAAATTCACCCTCTGCCCACAGTCCCCAAAAAATCTGGTGATTGCCGCTGATCTACAACAGTCCATATCACCTGAAGACTCAGCTAATTCTCTTCTGTTAGTTTCATACTTCTGTCACCGCTTCCCCTGCAAGCCGTTCCAGAACCCACCTCCATTGCCATTTAATGCTTTGTCTGACTTATAAATGTTGCATTTGTTGCCATTGATGCCTGTTTTGTTCTGTATGCTAGTGGGAGGTCGTGACTTAGACTTTCTTCACTTGCATGTGGAAGAGCTAGGAGGTCCTAGAGCAGAGCTATCCCTTCAAAAATAATTAAGCTTCTGCATTTTGAAATAAAAATTACTTTGATTACTGTAGTTCTGAACTAAAGTGGTATTGTTGTATTATACAGATATTTAAAAAAGCTCTCAATAATCTTAGTATTGAGTGCTGTCTTAATATAATTTTACATTGCAGGGTATGGCTACATCTGTGACTGACTGTTTTGGTCATTCCTCTGGGGCTAACTGCAGACCTTAATCAGTACACCTGTTGCTAGGAGACATATAAGTCCAAAGCCTCTCTGGCTGGCTGAAAGCTGAGGTATCCTTGTGCGTATTTAACCAGCTTATTTGAGTGCTACTGCACCCACACAAATATAAGGAGCCCCTCTGGTATTACTGACTAGGCTACAGATAGATTATACAGACACAACAGATGAGGAACAACTGAGGAAATAATCAGAATCATATGCACTGTAAAGCATGCCAAAAAACAAGTGTGCATAAATACAACATAAGGCTGTGCTGTATTTTTTTAATACGTGTATGAAAAAGTATCGAGAAAATGTTATGTCCATCTTTAAACCTGTTACCACAGTTAATAAATCTAAATGACGCTATGGTGTCTGGTGACAAGGATTAGAAACAGATTATGACAGAAGCTGTCTAAGACAACCTTATATTTCCACCATCTTCGATGCATTAATTGATTTTGATCCCGGTACTCAAATGCATGGCCATGACCCCATTACTGTCTGTCTCTGTCATTCACTCTCACATTTGGAGTGTCTCTAACCCCTTCTCTTATTTTAGCAACCTCCGTTTCTCTTCTCTCTCGCTCTCTCGCTCGCTCTCGCTCTCTCTCTCGCTCACTCTCGCTCTCTTGCTCGCTCTCTCTCTCTCTCTCTCTCTCTCTCTCTCTCGCTCTCTCTCTTTTTCTTTTTTTTAAAAAAAAGATTTCACAGTCCTGCCATGCCTTGACATGTTGGTCCTGAACCCTCTCACTCTGACTGGACTGGGGTACAATGGGTAGACACACAAACAACATGCGGGTTGCACTGTGTGAGTTGGCTGGAGTTAGTGTTACTTTGCCCCAGGGTTGTATTTGATGTAAACATGTCGGAAGCTTGGCTCTCATTTGTTGTAATCAGCCTTTGAGCACAGTGAGAAAACAGTCACTGCGAGGGGGAGAAGGGAGACCGAGAGGTGTGTGCATGTGCATAAAGTAGAGTGAAAGGGGGGGAGGTTAGAATGGGGAATAAGAGGAATTGCACTTGGACCAGTCTAGCAAGGCCATATACAGCCCTCATGCAGTATACAGTAAACTCTCTCTGTGTGTGACTGTGTGTGTGTGTGTGCACACGCGCATGAGCGTGCACATGTATTGACCTTGTTTAAACAAACAGTCAAGCGGCCCCCTGGCTCTTGCTGCCCTCCCTAGTGTGCTGGGCAAACAGCAAGCCTGGGTGAACTGATGTGTGTGTGTGTGTGTGTGTGTGTGCGTGCGCGCGCGGATAGATCCCAACATGGTGCCACCATCTCACACTAGGGAAACCACTGCCAGTTAAAGCGGGTCCTCTGGTGACCTTGACCACCATTTCTCCCATTTTTACATCTGTTGCGCACACATGCTGGTCACACTGTTACACACAGACAGACACTCTATCTCACACATGACAAGAAACACAATTTACACCAGACTCTGTGCACTTAAACACACACACACAGACACCAGCCGGCATAAGCTCTAGG
>VUQJ01027422.1:7907-22551 GCA_015108635.1 Andinoacara biseriatus
TTTTTATTTTTTATTTTTTTTTTTTTTTTTTCTTCTTCTTCATCTTCTATTTCATTTCCAACTGACCCAGTTCAATTGCACTGGTGTTTCTGCTGCGTTTCAGTCACAATAATCACCTATAAGGGCTGAAAAGCAAGCAAGGCTGAGGAGTAAAGGACAGAGTGTGAGAAAAGGAGGGAGAGGAGGGAAGAACAGTGTTTATCAAACACAGTGTGGGTAGCCAGTCACATCTGCCCTTGTAGGGTATGTGAAAGAGAGAAGAGAGAGGGAGGGAGGAAGGTGTTCTCGGCAATCCCGGTTTTCTCTCTGCAGGCCGTACACACTGAAATTTATCTGGGAAATGTTTCCTAAATACATCTCCAGTCCCGTGCAAAAGTCTCAAGCCAGCTCTCATTTTGAATTTTTTAAAAGAGCCTTGAGCAATAGTTCTGCAGGCTTTTCTTTGGACATTGCCTGCTTTTTCTCTCATTTTCAGTCCAGTCTTTGCACCTGACAATTTTCACAGGAATGTATTTGTTAAGTCATTTAACACTGACCTATGAATTCAAGCATAAAAAAGGAACCTAATACAAGGGAACCAGTGCTGTCTCTACACATAACAGGCAACATAGCAAAGTTTTAAATGGTGTCTTTAGACACGTTGTTATTAGCAGCCTGTCACAAAAACACATCATCATGTTCCCATGAGTTTATGAAAAATGCCAGATAACACAGTTTGACAGACATAAAATTACATCCTTACACCAACAAGGTGATTCTTAAAAAGCTATTAGCTGACAACATGGCATATCTCAGCTTGGCGTGGCTTTTTTACTTTTGAGGAAATCGGAGGACAAAAGAAATGTTAGGCCAGTATAAAGCAGTATCTGAAAGTCATGTCCTTAAAAACTAGGAAAGAATCCAACAAAGACCTGATACGGGATCCGAGTGATGCATCTCACCCTTCAGTTGTTCCACTAAAGACTCACTGCACCTATTTCTCATTTTCCTTGCAAAATATGAGGAAATGAGGTGTGGCTCTAGCCTTTTTTTTATAGTACTGCATGTACACACACTGATTGGCTGGACTGGTCTTTTGGTAGCATTGGAATGATGCAGCACTCAGAAAAAAATCTCACAATAACCTCTGAGGTTAGGGAGAACATCTAAACTCCCATTTGCCTCATTCCTTTAATCCTTCACTCTTCCATGAAAGGAAGTATCCTCGTGAATGGAGAGTGGGGGATTGAGAGAGGAAAGAGACAACAATTGATGCTCTGTTTACTTTTTAATGGTTGTGTATCCCCGTATGTGTTGAGGTCAGGGGTAATCTGGTTATGGGGTTTGAGAGTAGGTTAATTAGGATTAGGAGGAGGGTCCACAAGGCTTCAGGCTGTGGGCCCAGGAGAGGTATGACTGCATGCTAGCAGCAGTAGGAAGTGGTTTACAACATCCAAATAGCTGCATCATAGTTGTATAAGCTTGATACAAATGCTTTCAATGACAAAGTGCGGAGCTGCATTAAGTCTGCTGCTGCGATTTTAAACTACTTCCGCTCACCACCGACGGTCGAGCCTGAGTGACCTTGCTAATGAGATTGTAAAAACAACAGACATTTTTGGTTTAGCTCAGCTGGGAGTTTGGTGGATGGGTTTCAGATAGATCCAGCGACCACCTGTTGCATGACTTACCCTGGTTTCGCTCGTGTGTGAGGGAGAGGGTGGCATGTCACAGGAGGATTGATGTTAAAGTAGCTTACCCACGTACCCTTCACACATCGGTAACTATTAGAGAGTGAGGATAGCAAAGCGGAGTACAGGATAGCGTGCTGTTGAATAAACTCTTCCTGTTTAGTGATGTTAATTGACCACAGTGGTTCCTAGATGAAACTCTGATCTGGTTGGGTGGTCTTGCCGTCCCTTTGGTGGTCTAATCTCAGCACTTGCAACCTTTACTGTTTCTTTACTTGTATTTTTTTTCCCATTCTAATGGAATGGATGCTGATCCTGATAGCATCTGCTTTTATAGACGATCACTTTTAAATCAGGAACCATTTGAGAGAAAGGTTTAGCTCATATTAACAATGAAAAACTGCTGCCCGTTCATGCAAATCACTGGCCTTGAACACACATATAAATGATTCCTTAGCTTGATAACCATGGCTATGACAGGACAGTGTTTCCTAAAGTCGCAAAGATTAGTCGTCAAAGCTCTCAGTCGTGCTGGTTGGGCTGTCGCGTGAACGTGGACGTCTAGGCTCAATGTCAGTGGCAGATTGTCTCAATGTCACACAAAGGGATGAAAACTCTATTGTTAACATGCTGCTAATCCATGACGCACGCTGATTACACAAGCGGCTCACTTGTGTCACAGATTTAAACCTGGTTCACAGATCGGGGTAAAGACTGGGATGAGCTTAATCTGCTTCTTTAAGCTAAAGTCTCTGCATTGTTTCAGGTTTTAAACCGGATGCATGTCACACTGTACTTTGATTTTAAGAGTAACAATTTCATTCAGATGCATCACTTTCTTTCTGCCTTGTGGCATGCTTAGACTACAGTGATTTAGTATGCACAGTACAATTTGATTTCTCTGCTACAGTGTAGAAAGAAATCTGGAGCATGCATTTAAAACTTGTTTGACCATCTTACAATGAGAAGAAAGTACACAGACTTATGTTAGTGCTCTTGGAAAAGTATTAATTTAACAGAAATACTTCAGGCATTGGCACTGGCACTGATTGAAACTTTGCTGATTTGTCAGTTAGCCTTAACAAAGTCTTGTAATTGTTGTTCATACTCTCCTGGGCCTTACTTTCATATATGCAGCATGCCCGTTTTCTCATGACCCTAAATACTTTCCTTTTTGTGGACAAATCTTCCCTCTGGAGGTCTGTCTTCAATGACAATCATGCAAAACAACTGACCCGATGAATCAGGTTGCATTTTGTTAGAAAGCCTTTAATAGAAGAGGTAAACACTAGCGTTTAAGTTTTTCACCTCAGCCCAGGCCTAGAGCCACATACCCCTGCTGCCTGCCAGTGGAGGTGTGAAGGACATGGTCTAGATAAAAGGAAGGCTGAAATGGGAGGTGTGTTTCCTGACTTGTTGTCACTACAGTTCCCCCTCTGGCCTCCCTCCGTGCCCCAGATCTGACTGGCTCAGTGGAATAATGGTGGGGCAGGAGATAAATATACATGCCCAGGGCACCTAGAAATAAGTAGGTGTGGGCTGCCTGGGTAACAGGATTCACAGCATGCTCATTGGCTGGGGGGGATTTGCTGGGGGTATAAAGGACAAGCATTGTTTTCTGACATCTCTGACAAAAGAACAGACAGGACAGCTTCTACTCTCACAAAGACATCTGACATAGCCTTTAAATATCCCTGATCTGACACCCCAGCGTAAACTCTTTGGGAAACTTTCTGTGGAACTGAGCGAAGAGGACGTTGATCAGTGTAACACAGAATAAAGTTTTGTCTGGTCATGCCTGGTGTGAACCTAGACTTCCTCCCAGCCTCACAGGCTCCTGAGGGTTTGGGTAGCCCAGACAGTGCTTGTGCTGAGTCTGGCCTTGAAGAAGTAATCGGGGATCTTCTTGCTCAGGAGGAAACTGAGGATGAAGAGGAGCAATTTGTTGGGAGGAAATTTGAGGAAACATTGCGCTGTGCTGTGGGGGAGGTCCACAGTGACCTGCAGGCCTTTGGGAAACGAGTGGATGCCCGTCTGGAGGAGGCTGTGGCCAAGGTGGCTCCACTGGCTGAGACAATTTCCAAGTTGCAGGAGGAGAACATGAGGCTGAGGATTCAGCAAGAAAGGCTGGTGAGGCAAGTTGAGGCCCTGTGTCAGGTGATGGGGCTACCCGACCCATTGTTACATGAACTTGACAGCAAGGACTGCTCCTGTTCAATTTCTAGTAAAACCAAAATGTCATCCAGTGACATTCAGTGGGAGACTGGAGTTGAAGGACTACAGGAGACTTCATCCTGCCCTCCTCAAGACTGTACCTCAAGTGCACCCCAGGAAACCCCTGCACACCCTCTCCTGCATAGTCAGTTAAGTGTACCCCAGGAGCGTCTAACATTCATCCAGGACTCACTCTCTGTGTCTCCTGGGACAAACACAACTCAGAAGTCAGAGCCTTCACCGGTCCCTCACCCGCCAACCTTTGCAACCCGACGCTCCCTTTCTGCTCCCTCTCTGATGGCAAACATTTTTCCCAGCAAAAGCACGGTACTGCTCTGATAATGGTTCTGATTGTAATCCCTTTAATTCAGATAAGCCACTTGAAGAATGGGATTGTCTTTTTGTTCCAAAGTTGTCAATACCTGTGGATCAGCAGGCCATTAATTTTATGTGTCATGACAGTGATACTGTGTTCAAATCACGTACTCGCTCCGGTCACCTCTCTTTAGCTTGCAAATCTCACAGTGTGCTTGACTGTTTCAGCTGAGCGTCTCAGCTGCCAGTGAGTTCTGACAGATTGTGTTTATGTGAAGGACTGCAGTCTGTCACAGAGATATTCCAGTCCTGCAACACCATGCGTCTCTAATTGTGTCCTGGTTTGCATTCATGTGTGCTTGCAAATGTTCTATTGAGTGGATGCGCTTCCCGGTGGAGGAAAGAATGATTACGTTTAGCATCAACCGTAGCCCCCGGCTTTTAGTTTGCCATCTTCAGATTATGTGCATGAAAATGAGAGAATTGAACATATTGAAGTTTTATTTTGGCTTTTTTTTTCCCCCACAAAGTTGCAGTCCAGTTACAAAGGAAATGTAGGAAAACAATGCAGGTATAGCAAAGCCACTAAAGGCATTTTAACTCACGTGGCACAGTGTGGCATGCACATACATGTTTTTAAAAAAGGAACAAAGAGGCTTGTTTACTTTTGAAACAGCAGAACAAAACCTCTGTGTGCACTTGTGATATTTCCAGGGATATTGGGCATTTGCAGCATGAGATTCAGTTATTGAACCATGCAGAGTCTAATCCTGCGGAGGCAGCTGGGTCTGCCAGTCAACTGCTTTAGTAAAGGTGACTGGCTTCTATTAAGTAGTAATCCTTTCAGCAGACCGACGTGATAACAAGGGGTGACCTTATTGGATCATGTTCCTGTATGTCTTTGAGCAGTTTGGGCCTTTGTTGTTATTTTTTTTTGCTCAGTTTTTCTGCTCCACATTATCTGTTTATACCTTTTCCACTTGGAACTGGTCAAAGCAGTCTATCACAGAAAAAACATATCAAAAAAGGCTTCTTTAAAAATATGCCACAGTGACTTGGATGTTTATAGGTACACTTAGGCTTAGTTATACATGACTCGACCACTAAGGTTATCAGGGAGTTTCTCAAACCCCCCCCGGCCTCATTTGTCTGGCTGTGTTGTCTCCCAAAACATTCTTCATCGGTCAAGGGCCTCTCAGTCCAGCCTGTCCCATGGGTCAGAACTCTGTGTCCAGAAAAGACTTTAAAACCAGGGGCCACCTTTGATCACCCGGCTCTTTGGCTGGTCTGGGCATTGTCCCTCCCTGCTGAGACCTGGTCTGGCTGGGAGACCTCAGAGGGCAGGGCTAGGCGGCTGTGGATACGGATGAGGCCAGCTGTCTGAGCTATATCTGGACCTGCAGTCGATTACAACAAAAGCATTAAAGCCACAGCTAGAGCCTAAAGTCTGCCACGGGCATTCAGCGCCAATTGAACATTTAAAAAGAATTTTCTGTAGGATTCATGGTCACTCTGAATATGCTAACACATACTCAGGTTCCCTTAACTTTTGTTGTAGTTGTTTTGTGTTGTTTTCCTCTGTGGTTTTCTATAGCTCTTCTCCTCGGCCCTGAGGAGGTGTTTTTCCTCTGAATTTATATATACTAACGTGTTGTCCCTGTTTTACACTGATAGTAATGTCTTGCACCTATCACATAAACTACTGGTTGGCAGCATCTTTGTATTATTTAAAAAAAAAAATCTGTGTGTCAGCTGCACTCCATAAACTATTGAAAAGTAACTTGGCAGGGTTTGTTTTGGCCTCGTGCACTTACTGTCATTCCCTCATGGCTGGAGATGGTCTGGAGAGACAAGGAAGTTATTACTGGACAGGAAGCATCAGACCTACTGTAGCTGCAGTGTGTTAAACCAACCATCATCTTGTTCTGATTACATCTTAAATGTCAGCCAGTTATGAATTTTTTTTTTTTTAACCATTCTAGTCTGCAGCATTGAGCCTGAGCTCTGGTTTGGAGTAATAGCTCACTGGTTTCCAACTAAGATCACCGTTTTCTGTGCAGTCTAAAATAAAAAATGCCACGCTATTTCCTCCAGGCCTCTCTGACTGCTTACTGTGTGCATTTTGTGCAGATGGAGACGGAGCCCGTCGTCGCTTCTGAGCCAGTGTTTTCAGCTGGATCGTCTGTCGAGTGTCACGTCCCGGCCATTCCCAATGGCTCCGGCGCTCAGGCCAAACCTGCTGAATGCTCAGGGAAACTGACGGCTGAAAAGCTGGCTGCAATTGAGGATGAAGACCTCCTTGACAAAATGGTATTTCACCCTGAAGTCATAATTATGGATGATTTAAGTGATTATTTAAATGAAGTTTGGTCATGTGGAAAGTTTGCATATTGACACTAAACCTTGCCAGTTTGAAGAGGGTGTATTTGGAAAATCACAGCTCTGCCTTTTGTGCGTGCACAATGGTAGCATAGAAAGTACCAATTAGGCATTTTGCAAGGAATGACCCCTCATTTTTCTATTTGTTTTTTGTTTTTCCCCTCTTTCACAGCTCGATGAGTCAAAAGACTTTGAGGAGAGGAGGATGATCCGTGCAGCCATGAGAGACCTCCGTAAAAGAAAGAGAGGTAACATCTTACTGTTGCTCCAACTAGGTGAAGGTTTTCTTTTAAATTGTCAAAAAGCAGTCAGGCCTGATGGTTTCTAATTTTCATTTCTTATCATTACTTGTTTCTGTCTATTGTTTCTGTCCTGACATGTTAAGCAACCTTGCAATTTCCACATAATTGCTATTAATTCTGCCCTCAGAGGCCATGCTGGGATGTACTCAAGAGGAAATAGGTAGGACAGGTGGTGTGCAGTGTGCAATAACAATTTATACTTGCCTGTGTTTGCCTTTCTGTGTGCACCATCCTGTCATTGTGAGACCACAACAATTTTAATCGTAGATGTGGTGGATAATGAAGGATATGATGACATTTTTATCAGTGTGCATGTATCCTGTGTTTTGTTTTGTTATGTTTTCTTAATGTGAAGTGTTAAACACTCACCCTGCAACATTAAAGATCTGTTTTTCAGCAAGCACTCACCATGTGGTTTCATTAGGCACCTGGTAGTGATGAGCTCACTTTCAGAGTCTACAAAGGATCCAAGACTACCCTCAGCCGTCTAGATATCAGACACAATTAAAGTTTAAGAATAAATCATTAATACTGTATCATTAATACAGTATGCGTAAATGCATATTTCTTTTTGGATAAAAACTGCAGCCACCAGTGCAGGTACCAGTATTTTGGACATTGCAGTGTATATTTGCTCTTTGTGGTCTGTGGTGTTTGTGCAGAACGTCTTATTTGACAGCTTTGGCTTGGCTGTTAAGCCTCCCACCTGTGGGTGTTTGTGTGCTCTGAAAGATTTCACAGTACTGTGGAAAGAATTCTTAAACATATCACCTCAAATCTGGAAGCCCTCTTCTAATCCAACTTTGTGGCAGTCAGATGAGGTGCTGTCAGCTTATTTAGGCCCTTGTGTCCTCCTCCTCTTTTTCCACTGACATCATCTCTCCACCTTCCCTGTCTCCTATCCTATCCTCTCTTGCACTCCAGACCAGAGAGAAAAGGAGCGCGAAACCCGTCTGCAGGAGCTCCGGCACCAGAGAGAAGAGCGGGCACAGAAAGGCCGTGCCGGGGTGGGAGAGGGAGAGGTGGTCACAACCAAGGTGGAGAAGTCGGCAGATGGGTCAGCCGTCGGCCAAATCACCAAAACAAACCGCTTTGCTCAGTCTGGTAGTTTTTCTGTTTTCCTTTACCTTTCCTAACATTTCTTGAACCTGTATTAAAAAACAGTTTTTATTTACAAAAAGACAGAAAAGTGGGTTTGCAAAACACATTGAACAGTAACTGTGGAAGAAATATCATTTATAATTTATATTACTGTTTGTGTTCAGATGATGGGAGCAAATCAACACGCAGCACTGTTGTCGAAGCCAGTTATGTGCAGAAAACAGACAGTGAGTTTTGCCTACTGGATTTACAATAACAAATTTACTAGAGTACGTTTTTGCATTTTTATTAAGCTTCTCATAAATATGTTTGTGTGATTGTCATTTTAGGAGGGACAGTCCAGTCAAAATCATACAGCTACACCTCTTCCACCTCCACTAACACAAGCAAAAAGATCGGAAGGTGGGTCATAAAGCATTTGCACAATAACTACACGGGATCTAAAAATACATGCACTCTCTCAAATTAACTTCCTGTGCATGTCCCCGCCTTCAGTGTGTTTGATCGCGAGGATGACACGTCGTCGCGAAGCGGCAGCAGCGGGCTGGCCGCTATGGAGCGGAGGCAAGCGGAGAGGCGCAAGGAGGTGATGAGGGCTCAGACACTGCCGAAGACATCAGCCATGCAGGCCCGCAAAGCCATGATAGAGAAGCTGGAGAAGGAGGGAGGCGGGTAAGAATAAACAGAAAGGTAGTGCTTCCAAAGAAAGAAAAGGAGCAGATCGAGGCATGTAAATATTAACACAGAACCAACTTTTTTTTTCTTTTTTTTTAGCCCTGGAAATCAGGCGGTGGCCAAGGTAAACAAAGTTCAGCGGTCCACCAGCTTTGGTGTACCCAATGCAAACTCCATCAAGCAGATGCTTCTCGACTGGTGTCGTGCCAAGACCCGCTCATATGAGGTGAGGCAGAGAGCCGCAGTAATCCACTCTGTTAAGTGCTCATTTTTAATGTCGAAGCTGCAGCTGAACCTGAGCTGAGATGATACTTTGGGAATGTTTCCATTGCTTATCTATCCCTGTCTCCATATCTGTTTTATTTCCTTCCCCCCTCCCCTCAGCATGTGGACATTCAGAATTTTTCATCCAGCTGGAGCAATGGCATGGCATTCTGCGCCCTGGTGCACAATTTCTTCCCCGAAGCCTTTGACTATAACTCCCTGAGCCCCAGCAACCGCAGGCAAAACTTTGAGGTGGCCTTTAGCACTGCAGAGTAAGTACACACTGAAGACATGCTCATCCTAACATGTGCGCTGACCAATTTGGGTGTTGCTACCAGTGCTGGAGAAACCACATCAGCTTAAGGCAACCTTTGTGGAGAAACCAGTGGGAGAACTGCTGTGTTAGGCCTATAGATGTAGAAGTGATGGGCATTCTGCGCCAGTTTTATGCACTGCCCCACTCCCCTTTATTCAGTGGTGCTCTATGCTGGCATTTGCTGACCAACAATATGGGGGAAGCTCTTTGACCGATGTCCTGCTGTTAACTCTCCCTGTCTCTCCCAGGTTTATTAAACCCCACTCATGACTGAGAGAGCCCATTACTACTCTAATACCTCTGCCTCTAAACCTCCACTCTTTCTCTCCCCTCTACTATGAGTAACTGCTGTGACACCCCAATCTCCTCCAAACCAGACACCCATGGGCAATCCCACCCCAAACAGCAAACAGGTTAAAAATGGACAAGCTCTCCTCTGTGCCTCGAGTAATTTCCCTTCATTTTAGTCCAAAACTCTTTCCTTTTCCTTTCCTTTTTTCAAATTCCTCTTTCATCCCACCGTCTTCACTTGATACCCCACGCAGCTGTGTGTGCATCTTCACATGCTCCTACCAGGATAATATCCATTCTGATGTCTCGAGTAGTGAATTACTCAGCACTGGCCTGTCACTTAACCACAGCCCCCATCTTCTACACTTTTGTGTTGCACTGTCACTCACTTCCCCGGGCACTCCAGATCCTCCCAATACTTTATTGTTATTAGGTGGATTCTCAAAATGCACTCAAACACACACTATCCTGTGCACCAGTATGGTTTTTAGAATCACTTTATGGTCGTATCTTTGTGTTTTGTTTTGGGGTTTTTTTGCAGAATCCTTGTTGTTTTTTTCATCGTGTCTCATATTCCCGAAAGAACAGTCGTGTTGATTACGGTCAAAAAAATTCCCGTCTGAGTGCACAGAAAAAAACAACAGCAAACAAAAAGGCTAAATGAGCATAGCCTGGCGCTCATTTGACGTTTTGTTTTGTCTTGTGTGCGTACGTGTGTGTCACACACTGTATGTATTGTGATGTTCATGAAGCATGTCAGCTCATGGATATATTTGTGACCACAGAATGTAATGTGATTGTTTTTTCTTTGTGTTCTTTCTCACTCCTTCTGTTTTTTTGTTGTTTCTGAATCCTTTTCACTGGCTGCTCACTGCTTTGTTGTTGTTGTTTTTTTTCCCTCCTCCTTCCTCATTTTCCCACACCCTCTCTTTTTCTTTTGTCCGCTCTCTCTGTCACGTTCCTTCTGTGTGTTTTTATCTGTCCTTTGCTTGTTGTCTTTCCTGCCGTCTCTACCTTCTTTCTGTTTTTTTGGGTCTTCCTTCCTTTCCTTCCCCTCCTCTCTACTCCCTTCCCCCTGCTGGCCATGGGTGCAGGAAACTAGTGGACTGTCCCCAGCTGCTGGATGTGGATGACATGGTGAAGATGCGTGAGCCGGACTGGAAGTGCGTGTACACGTACCTGCAGGAGTTCTACAGGGGTCTGGTGACCAAAGGCCTGGTTAAAACCAAAAATTCCTCCTAGAGTTGCACCCCAGCTAAAACTGAGCCCATGGTGAGAGAAGGAACGAGCTTATGAGGGAACCACACACTCGGTGGTTCCGACAGACTTGATGCAGTGGAGAGCGTGTGTTTGCTTGGAAAATGATAGAAAATGTGGTGGTCAAAAAAAAAAAACTCCTTTATTGGCTCCTTTTGGATATTTGATGCTTCATGTTAATCTGAAGCTCTAAAGTACCAAAAATGGTGTGTGTGTGTGTGTGTGTGTGTGCATGCGTGCGTGTGTGTCCATCCATGTGTGTATTTCTGCATTGTGACACTATGGCTCAGGCAGGGAGCCAGGACCATCTGCAGCTCAACACTTTAAAAGGAACTGCCGGATCGCAAAGTTTCAAATAGAGTTAAGAAACAAAACAGAGAAGGGGAAGCCTGCATTGTGCACAGAGTTTTTTATTGAGTGTAAGGTTACAGGTGTTTATGCACTTGGCTTCTAAAGCCTTTTAAAGGTACTCCAGTATTGGCAAAGTGCAGAGGGATTTATGTCCACGGTTCCCTAAATAACCAAAAAAATCATCACTCATGCAGAAGATCCCCTGTGCTATTTTTTTTGTTACTTTTTTGTAGGGGTTCACAGAGGGGTTACAGTGTGTGGAGGTATTGCCACCCTGTGGTCGGTCTGCATAGCTCACACGGGAGGCCTTTGCTCTTAAAACTGTTTATTGAAATTTGCAGCATTACATTATTTACTTATAGAGAGCTTTTAAAGGATTTTCTACAGTGGTTTAGAGAAAACGGGGGGAAGTCAGTAATCCTGAGAAAGCACGTGATGGAATGCTTAAATATGAATAATCAGAACTAAGCATGATGGTTTTCTGAATCTGAGAGTACTCTCCTTCCCAGCTGCACTCCTGTCTGTTCTGCTTTCTCATGCACTGTATGCCTGTTCTTCAGGACCCACGCCAACTGCATGCCTTTGCTGGAAGTGGAAGACATGATGATCATGGGTAACAAACCAGACTCCAAATGCGTCTTCACCTACGTGCAGTCTCTGGTCAACCACCTGCGCAGATACGAGATGTCCATGGGTCGGCCCTGTGACCTCTGACCTGTGCTCGTGCTGCGTTCAGCTCTCCCTCCCCCAAGTCCCCCCACACACACACACACACACACACCTTCACCCAATGATCGCCTCCACTCTGGCAGGCTGGGTTGAATAGTTGCACATCTCCGATGGTTGAGATGAGGATCGTACGTGTCTGTGTGTGCGTGTGTTTGTGTCAGTTTGCTTAAAAGCTTTCCCAGCAGTGGTAATGTGTGCTGCTTATTCTCTGCTGGACACACACTGTCTCCAGCAAGAGGGCAGCAGTGTGAGTTTTAAAAAGACCTTTTTTTTTTATAGCTTTTACATCTTGTTTTGTGTTTTAAAAACTCCAGTTAATATTCAACATGCGGTAGTTCTGTCACTTTGCTGTTGTACTGAGAAACACCTCCAGAGGGAAAAGAGAAATATTTTTTATAGTATTTCCAATTTTTTAAGTATTTATACAGGCATTTTTCTCTGCTACACTTTTGTAATTACTGTAACGTGTTTGCACTTCTCTTGGTAATCCCACTGAAAAAGGAAAAATGTATCCAATCAAACGATCCATTATTTCTTTTCTATTTTGGTACTTTTTTTTTTTTTTTAAACAAACTTGTGTTGCTTGAAGTGTTTTAATTAAGTTATTTTCATCTTGATGTAATCAATTAGTATAATAATACATGAGCACAGGGATTTTCTGACAAGTGGATTCAACATCGTTACTGTAAACTCACCAATTCTCAAGTCCAAACAGCTACTGAGGACATTTTCTGGACATTTTATCCATCCTCTGTGACATCATCATCATCATCATAATAGTATGGATGCGAGATGCTTGCTGTTATACTGAGGTTTCTTTTTTGTATTTCGGTACAAAGAAAACGAGTATGTTGAAGTCTGAGTCGTTTAGCTGATTTGTGTCATTACTGGCTGTTGCTGCTTGACTGACAGCATTTGTGCGAAAGATCTCACAGCATCGCTGCGTTGCCCTGCCAAACACATTCACACACAGCTCTGTTAGAGGACTCCTTTATGCTTGAGTAGATTGTTTTTAATATGTTTTTTGTTGGTGTGCACATCATGCTTTTAAAGGTTTTGTTGATAAGCTTAAAATACCACAATGTTGGATTTTCTTGTGTGAAAGCCGGCTTTCAGTATAAACTCGACTGATAAAAGCCAACTGTATATTTAACTAAATGAAGCTAAGGGGGGGTTAAATTCAGATTTTATTTCACTTGTAAAATTTGGGTTCCTCTGGGAAGAAAATTTT
Source organism: Andinoacara biseriatus (assembly GCA_015108635.1). NCBI lineage: Eukaryota > Metazoa > Chordata > Actinopteri > Cichliformes > Cichlidae > Andinoacara > Andinoacara biseriatus. The sequence continues at coordinate 21,003 of VUQJ01027422.1, forward strand.
GGTTTCAGAGATTTAAAAGAAACTTATTTCTTAGATTTGATTATTTGAGAATTATCCGCTGCCAACTGAAAGAGAAAAGCTTTCACGGAGCAGTGGAGTGTTGTGTGTGCATATAAGGACGGAAACACATTACAATTTCATTTTTCTGTGCACCGCAGTTAAATAGGAATTAAACCAATTTGAGAAACAAATGTGTTTGTCGAGGATTATTGCTTTGAGGATTATCCAGCATACCTGCATTGTGTGGTATCTAAAGGTGAACATGAACAGTCAACACAACAAGAACCAGAGAGCAGTTCATTTTTTTTAAGTGGTTTACTTTCTGCTCACTTGAGTCTTTTTGTGTGCATCAGCCCAACCCACCAGAACACGCAGCATCAACCTCAGGCCAGCCAGAAGATTTTCAGCCTGAGGCTTCATTTAGTTTCACGGTAGGTCAGAGGCGATCACAGACACACAAAAGAGCTCAAATGAGTCGAGGACCCTAATGACAGATGATACACAATGGACAGTGACATAAAAAAAATATGTGCAAATTCAGACTGGGACCTTTTCTAAGGCCTTCTGCTGATGGGCTCATCCATAATCTGCTGGCCTCCTAAAATTACAAACATTCCTGTCATCAACTGTGATAATCAGCTGGTCGTGGAGCAGCTATGGGGACAGAGGAGTACTGTTACTGCTTACATCCACTCTTACAGGTCAGTGTGTTTGACTTCTGCACTGGGCTCTGAGGAGGCACTCTCTGTGGCTATAGATGAAGCAGAAGGCTGGTAGGCAGGCTCATCTTTAAATGGGCTGTCTTTGGCAGGGGAAAAGCGGAACTCCTCCGGCACCTCATCCTCTGGCTGAGCCTTCTTGTAGAAACCCAGTTTCTCCAGCAGCTCGTTAATCTCAGAGCGGGTCATGTCAGACAGAGCAACACGCTGTGAAGGAAACACACTTTAACTGTGTGCTAAAAGACACTGATACACACCGATATCCATGACATACTGACAATGAGGTAAAGCTGATTTAAACATTGAGTGAAAACGTTATGAAAGAAAATGTTAGAACTGCACAAATGAGTTATGTGTAATGTGAATCACTCAAAGTGATGAACTCTCAAAGCTCTGAGACGTTTTTCGTGTCTTTTGGATCCTTGTTTCAGTTTTCTGGTCTGCCAATGTACTGGCGTTTTTAATATTTTTACTTAATATAACCCATTTAAAAGCATGGGAATTGGTCCCAAAGTGCTTTCCAGTGGAGTTAGATTAACAATGCAAATATACAAAACTTCACAGAAAGCAATTACAGGACCAAGAGAAACACGTGATGATGGCTGATAACCACTTAAACATGGCAACAAACACAGGAGCAGGAGAAAAAATAAGCTATACAAAAGACAAGGTTAAAAAGAAATCTGATTAAAAACACTGAAAACTAAGAGTAGGCTTTAGAAGAAGCACGTGAGAAGCTGAGACTAAACTATAAATGGACAAGTAGTGGGTAAAATCTAAAGAGTAGAAACAGACTAAAAACACAAAATATTAAATGAGGGGTAAAACTG
>VUQJ01027423.1:0-14653 GCA_015108635.1 Andinoacara biseriatus
GTGTAAAAACATTTAATTAAAAAAAGAAATCAAGTTACTTCTTTATGTTATCTTCACAGAAAATATTGAAACTGAGTTGAGTCATAATTTCATCATCCATGTTTAAAATTCAAAGAGCCATGTGAAATGAGAATACAGCCTAGTAAATAGTTTGCTGTCTATATGACAGCATCATGGTTGGTTGAATTTGGTTAAGCTCCGTGTCCAAGAGGAACTTCACAGCTATGGCTGCCTTTTCGTATTTTTTTGAAAGAAAATAGTGGCATGTCATCCTTTACCCATGGGGATCACTATATTAAAACATCCAAAGACAAACTCTGACTGAGCTTAAGCTCAGGAACAGATAATGTGAACACTTGAAAATAAAACTGAACAAGAAAATTATTTTAGTTATACATTGCATTTTATCTTCTCTTGTAAAATAAAAGAGGCAGTTGGGGTCATGGTCACAGCACCTTCAACCAACAGACTTAAAAGCATCTGTGTTTGTTGTATGGTGTTTATGGCTTGTGAATGGAACTTCTTTTTTTTTTGTACAAGGCAAGGATTGGAGCAATGTACCAAAAAAAATGAATATAGGCACTTTAAGAGGACTGCAGGTGCATTATTTTCAGGGATCCACATCAAATGAAGAAGATAATAACTGAATGCAAATGAAATGAAGCTACAGTAGGAGTCCGCATTTAGGGTTTGTTTTTCAGAGGAAAGGAAAATATACTTGGGCTTGGGCTGACTAAAAAAGCACAGGAGGTAGCGTTTACTCAGAGAATAGGACTGGAATAAGAACCGGAGCCTGGTGGCAAACGGTGCATTAAAGAGTTTAATAACAAAACATGGTTATTTATTTAATATTATTTAAAACCGTGAATGAATGAATTAACGGAAAACTGTCAGGTCATGAGAAACACCTTAAATTTGCAGGGAAAGAAGAATGTACATCTTCAAATATGAGTATAAATGCTCGGTTTCTGCTCTGTCTGACATTGTATGTTATTTATATGCCATGACGTCGCATCGGGTGCTAAACATACAGTTGATACAGCATTAAAATGACCCCTGTGTGATTCATGTATACATGGGTGTAATTGGGTAAATGTAAACGTGTTGTGTAAGCGCTTTGAGTGCTCAATCAGAGTAGAAAAGCACTATAAAAGAACTAGTCCATTTACCACCTGGATATCAGACAGCCACATTTAATAGTCTAAATGCAGTTATGGACTCAAAATATAATTATAAGTATAGAAGCATGCAAACCCATGCACCTAAATTTTTCACCTGTTATATTCACACACCGATCACACACTAAATGCACATACTCCTGGCTCATCTGTTTCAGCCACACCTACAAACACCCCTGCACCTAACACCTAATGTTCTCACCACCCCATCCTGCTCTGATAGCATCTTTGTCTCCTGCAGAGGAAATGTCTCCCTCCGCTGCTTCCTTATCACAGGAACAATGTGGTGAAATGCAGCGACACAGTCGCCTTATCAGCAGCACAATACACAAAACCCAACACAATGCCACACATCGGTGCACAAACTCGTAATACAGCTCATTCAGCTCCGGTGACTCAAACTACTTCCACAATGTCGCCTTAAAGGAATATATCGATGATTGTATCCAATTTTATTTTGTGTGCTTGTCAATGTGTCTGCCACAGAATGAGGCACTTAACCCTGCCGGTGGTAAACTATAAAGACAACAACCTTTCGAGTCATTTGATTCTACATTCAGCACTGCCTATTCAAAGTGATGTGTTCAGTGGTAACATTTGTTTTTCTCCGCTGTCTGTCAATGCACTACTAAGTAAAGAACTTTTAGTCCAGGAGCAGCCAAGAGCAAAGTTACCCTTCTAAAGCCTGCAGTGTGAAGCAGCTTTCAAAAGCTATAAAGACAAAACTCCATCATACAACTTGCAGGGTTAGTTGAAAGAAACACAGACAGGAAAAGAATAAAGTCAACCAACCAGAGTGAAACACAGTTAGGAGAAAGGGACTATTTTAACCATTCAATATTCCATATTCTGATCTTTTTAAGATCTTTCAATATTTAAAAGAAAGTCTTTTGAATTAAGATAGTATTTATGGCTCGCTGTCAGCCTAATGGTGTCTTTGAGCTATGACAAATAGGAGTGTGAAGAAAGGATAACCTTGTTGTCAGCAAAGGGCACTCTCAGTACCTATGAAGGGTTTCTATTACCTGGAGGCACTATCACCAGTGTAAGCAGTACTCCAACAGTTTTAGACCTGCTATCAGGCACTGATTGCTGTGTAAGCACCAATTAAATAACTTCCTAATTGGTATGCACACAGTTCCCTTTCGAAGCTACGGGATATTAAAGTCGATCACTGAGGATTCTTCCACTGAAAGCTGATGTTTAGTCTCTGTCTTTGCCAGAGATCCATCATTCATCACGAGTGATAATCTTCAATATTAAATTCGAGTGAGCTTGACAGACATTTGAAGTCCACGTTGAATTGCAGCACTGTTGATATAAGGATTATATAAGGAGAAATTGAAGACTGTTGTGGTTTTTGGCTTGTTGGTGGGAACCTTATCATAGCACTGTGGAATTCTGTGGAAACCAGTGACAGTCTGGAGGAAAGTTTTGACAGTGTCAGAAATTTAATTTGACCAGCTCACAGACCCAAGTCTGCTAACCAGCTAACAGGAATGCAGCATGATTCCACTGAAATGGTTGGAATTCCAACAAAAAGGTAAATGCAGCTGAGCTGTGACAGTAGAAACCTTGTTTCTGTGATGTGTTCTCCAGCTATTACAGAAAATAGGTATTAAAGGTACAGTGCTGCACTGCAGTGGTTCGATTCATATTTATCTAACAGACGATCACAGTGCACTTGGTTGTTGATGCTTCTTCCTCCAGCCTGTTAAGTTGAGCAAGCCACCATGCACCTTTAGGGTGCAATACCTGACTTCAGCTCTTCAGCCAGGCCACCTGTGTGTCATTAGCTTCATCAGTCAGTGTATAAAGAGACCAGGTCCTGCATCCACCAGATTGTCCACCTCCCAAGCATGGTAATCAGACTCACCCTTGGCTCCTACTGCTAATTTTGATTCCCTGTGTTAATTGCTGTTTCCTGTGTTCTCAGAAACACCTTGCTGTCTGAAGAGCTCTCAGCCATTCGCACTTATCTCGGGTCTCATAAGGTGGATCTCCATCTCCGGACTCTTGCCGAACACCTTTGCTTTTCTGCTGCTCACCTGCTCACCCTCCAAAGGTAAATCTCTCCCGGGCACAACCTGTGCATTAGTAATGGTGAGATGAAGCTTCATGAAGCTTTCCATCCAATCAGTGAACCCATGGGTCGAAGCCTCATGGTGCTTCATTTGCTCTATTGCGCCATCAAGTGGACAATCAATGTAAAATAGGCAGAGAGAGCTTAATCTAGTGATGTGAGATGAAGCTTCATGAAGCATTTAAGCTTTCCAGTCAATCGGTGAACCCATGGGTCAAAACTGCTCCATCAAGAGAACAGTCAGTGTAAAACAGGCAGACTGCGTATAATCACAAAGTGGTTTGGTGCATGAAGCTTTAACCAGAATAAACAATTTTTGTGATGACAATAAATAAATCCGGAAATAACTAATATGCTGTCTGTCTTTATGATACAATGTTGGGGCCAAAAAGGAAAGTGGAAAAATAATTGAGGAGAGGGTTGTGATGTGAATGTGGTTGTGTTACTTGGTTTGTAACTGCACTCATTAGGGACATTTTATTTCTTCATTTTTATTTAGAAATAACAGCTTTGCCACAGTGCTGGGCTTCAGGTGGTTTCTTTTGTTTGAAATGATTTCAGAAAATACCCTTTCGCAGGGCACAGATGAAGATGGGGTAATTTACTACTATGTACACACATTTTTAGGAGAGATCAGCTCAAAATGTTCCCAGACAGGGAAAATCTCCTCTTTGTGGCTGGTTCCATCACAAAAAAGCAGCTCAAATAGACTCTTGCGCATTGGTTTGCAGTTGTCAATACCACAAACTGTGAGAGGGATCATTGCGTTTGGCTGCCCCGTATAATTCGAATCGCACACTAATCCACAAATCGTTTCCTGATTCAGTCACATGGTACGGCCGGCTTGTGATTTTATTTACAGTATACATGCTTCCCTTATTAGAAGGCATTGCATATATTTTCATTGTTATGCAGATGATACTCAGCTTTATCTATCCATGAAGCCAGAGGGCACACATCAATTAGTTAAACTGCAGGAATGTCTTAAATACACAAGTCTGGATGACCCCCAATTTTCTGCAACTAAATTCAGACAAAACCTGAAGTAATTGTATGTGGCCCCACAAATCTTAGGAACAGTGTCAGAAATTTGATTGCATTACCTTGGCCTCCAGTAACACTGTGAGAATTCTTGGAATCATTTTCAAGTATGTAGGACTGTTGTTTTTTTTTGTTTTTTTTTGCATTTGCACAATGTTTCTAAAATTAGATAAATTCTGTCTCAGAGTGATGTTGAAAAGCTAATTCATGCATTTATAACAGGGGTGCCCACACTTTTTCAGCTTGCGAGCTACTCGCAAAGCTAGTGTGGTTTAATGTGCATGCCTAGGGTAGTAACAAAATGAATGGATGATAGTTTATCATCCATCTGCTACTTCTTTTAATGCCGTACGATCGCCATTTGTTCCCCAACTTTTGTGAGATCTACCTCTACTCCTCTTGCGACCAGTAGATCGCCATTGATGTACTGGGCACCCCTGATTTATAACTTCTAGGCTGGATTATTGTAATTCATTATTATCAGACTGTCCTAAAATCTCCCTGAAAAGCCTTCAGCTGATTCAAAATGCTGCAGCTAGAGTCCTGACTGTCTTCTCTTCATTGGCTGCCTGTTAAATCCAGAATTGAATTTAAAATTATGTTGAATTTAAAATTCTTCTTCTCACATACAAGGTCTCAACTAATCTGGCCTCATCTTATCTTAAAGACCTCATAGTACCATATCACCCCAATAGAGCACTTCGCTCTCAGACTGCTGGATTACTTGTGGTTCCTAGGATACTTAAGAGTAGAATGGGAGGCAGAGCCTTCAGCTTTCAGGCCCCTCTTCTGTGGAACCAGCTCCCAGTTTGGATTCAGGAGACAGACATGCTCTATATTTTAAGATTAATCTTATAATTTACCTGTTTGATCAAGCTTATAGTTAGGGCTTGATAAGGTGACCCTGAACCCTCCCTTAGTTACACTGCAATAGACCTAGGCTTCTGGGGGGTTCCCATGATGCACTGTTTTTTTTCAATTAGACATTTTGGAGAATTTCATGCTCCCAGCTTTGTGGGAACAGTTTGGTGATGGCCCCTTGCTGTTCCAAAATGAATGCACCAGTGCATAAAGCAGGTCCATAAAGATATGGATGAGTGAGTTTGGTGTTGAAGAGACTGTGAGCCAGGGCTTCTCGTCCAACATCAGTGTCTGACCTCACAAATGTGCTGCTGGAAGAATGTTCAAAATTTTCCATACACACTCCTAAAACTTGTGGAAAGCCTTCCTAGAAGAGTTGAAGCTGTTATAGCTACAAGGGATGGGCTGATATATTAAACCATATGGAATAAGAATGGGAGGTGACTCGAGTTGATGTGTGTGAAGGGAGATGAGTGAATACTTGGACAATATACTGTATATACTCACCTTTTAATCGAACTGCTTCCATCACAGTTCCCTTTAAGCTGAAATCACATTGCAAAATACTTTGACACGTCTGCATTGCTTTCATACTGAGCTAGATTGACCGTTTGCACACTATTCTACACCGCCTGCTTCACTTGGGCATATGAATTCAATTCAGTTAAACACATGAGAACAACTGCCTTGACCAGGATCAAACAATTGAGATGTGAAAACACCACATGGATAAATCCACTTCTGGGTAATTTCAAACTTGAAAATAGATTCACAAAAGCTAATGAAGCCTATTGATGTGTGAGAGTATGTTTTGTGTTTCCTTTTGATACCAAGGTTAAGCAGTGCATTCAGCTCTGCATTACACCCGATGCTCCCCCTGAAATTTCTTCATTTCTGCAGAACAGGCATATGTATGTGCTTCATTCAGTGTGAATGTCTTGGGAGGAAGCTCATGAAAAGATCAATTTCCACTCCTCTGTAAGGGGTGTATGAGGTGAATCTTGCTCTTCCAGTTGTTCACTGCTCTCATTTTTCCCTAGAGGAAGCCGTTGGAGCTGAGTAGCTGAAATCCCAGTCGATACCCTTCGCTCCAAACAAAGCTAGAAACTTAAGGGAGAAGATGTGAGACAGTGAATGCGGCTCAGAGTGCAACGCTTTAAAAACTGTAAACCAACACAAACTACAGACACACAGCAAATTCATACATAAACTCTCCAGTACAGAAGAAATGTAGCAGAGCAAGCTAGGATTGTGTGCTCGGATTGACCACACACACGCACACACACACACAGACACATATCTTGTGGGAGGCTACAGTCCATTTATGAAGTAATAAAAACAAGGCTGCCCAGTGGTCAATTTATGCAGACAGCTCTGTATCGACAGAAATAAAAACAAGCCAATGAAACTGCTGAGCTCAAGCCAAACACTTCAAATGTGCCTGAGTGTCTCAATGTGTGTGCGTGCTGATTCCAGCCTGCTGTTGCAGCACTTTCAGTGTGCAATTACCAGCTAAGATGCTTCTTTGACCACTGCTGAAAAAAGCTTTCTGAGGGTAAAGAAGTGTCGGTCCAGCCATGAAAAGGTACACCCCATCAGACTGTGCGTTGTCCGTGCGTACGGGTGTGTGTCAGTGAGTGAGTGTGTGTTGGAAGACAAAATTGATGTTTCTCAAGGGAAGAGCAGTTTCTCCCTTCTGTGCGGACTTGGTGGAAGGCCAGCTGTGATTGGTTTTTCCTCTACATCCCTTCATCATAATAACAACTTGATTCTGGCATCTCAAACACACACATCCTCTCTTCCTCCAGCCCTCGCTGGATTACTAACTCCTGTTTTATCACTCTTTAAATACACACACACACACGATCCTGCTGCTTCACCACTTATCTGGTTTTCTAGGATTTTTTTCAATCCCTCATTTCGTAATTTTAATTTTCTCCCTGTCCTCCTCTTCTCTGTTTGTCCACCTTTTTTTCTTTTTCTCCACCCATTCCTCTCCTTACTTTCTCTCCTTTTTTCTTTCCATTTCCTCCTCCTTCTGTATTGTTCTCGTTTGTTTTCCTTTTTTCCTCCTCTCATCAGCCCCACTTTACTTTTCATCTAGTATTTTCTCATTCCTCTCGTCTCTCCTCATCTCCTACTTGAGGCCCTCTACCTCCTACTGATTCATCATCAATACAAGTTATTAACATATGTGTTCATATGAGGCTTGTTTCTGCTTACTTAAAACATTTGTCTAATGATTTTCTCTCTCCTTTTCATCTCGGTGCTATTTATTATGAGGCTTAATTTCCTCTCCTTTAAGCCCTTTTTGTCTTCATCCTTTACCCACTTTCTGTCTCCCTCAGTTTACTGTTCTGTTTCTATTTATTGCGTTTGTCTTTTTTCTTAGCTTTTGATTCCCTTTCCTTTCCATCCTCTTATTCATCACACTTCTTCACTCCCCCTGAGCTGCTTTTTTGCTTCATCGCCTTCATTTCTCCTTTTTACCTTACATACATCACTACCTGCAGGTCAAGCCTCCTGCTAGATTTCAAGTTGCTGTTTCATTGCAAAGTTATTTATTAAAGAGACAATTGTAGTATTAAAGATTGATTGTACTATTAAAGTGTTGTTTGCAGTCCAGACAGCCCCCCGAGAGCATTTAACCATTGACAGCTGCAGCAGTCTGGGAAAAACATAGATTATTTGTGTGCAAGTTGGTCATCAGCTTCACTGATCAAAGCTGCCACATGCTCGGCGGGGTGGTGTTAACGCATGTTTCTATATGTGAATATCCAATATGTACATAATTACAGTTTTAGTGTCTTGCCTCACGGACAATCTGACAAGAGATATAATGCTTGATTTGTGATGACAAAAGCTGAATGTGCAAAAATAGTCACGATAATTACATTGCAGTTCATATGTTTCTGAACAATGGTGTATTTTTTCTCTCTAATCACAGCTAAATCAGCTGCAGTTTTGACTGCTTATAATTTTTATACCTTCAGCCATCAAATGTGAAAGCCAGCGATTCCCGGAGCTGAAGCTGAATCCAGGAAATAGCAGGAAATACAAACAGCAAATGCATCAAAATCTGTGAAAGCCTCACCCCTGCTGCAGGCACACACATGTAGATTAACTCACTGCATCTTTGCTTTATGCAGGTGATTTAGTTTAGTAACCTTCCTTCCGTACTGTGCCCAAGCACATTTCACCACCAACATCTGATTAGCTTGACTAGTGCTGCAGTTAGGAGGTGAAAACCTGTTTCCAAAATTGTTCCAATTAAACCACAGGATGCATAAAATTATGAAAATAAGTGTGCTGTTAAAGTTCACTTTCTAAACACGGCCCACTGATGCCCAAAGCATGAGTGTGTGTGAAAGAAAAGAGATGCTGAAACAAATGGAAGCATACTTTATTACTGAACACAATATTCATGCACAGTAAGCAACCATGTGAGTCCAGAAGTTAACAGCTATGTGTAAATAAGTAGAATAAAGTAATGGTGAAGAGGTCTGACGTTGAATATTGAACAATCTATGCACTAACTGAAAAATATTGCAGTATGCTTTCTGTAATGACAAAACGAATGAAATCAAAGATAAAGCAGCTGCAGCGAATTGACTTGCAGTTGGGTCTGTTGGCTGTTGAGCAGCAGCTTTACAAAACTATAATTGCAATCAACATTCAGCCTAGTGTTTCGTCATCATTTAGGAGTGTGACGTTCAATGTTTGTTTTGTTTTTGTTTTGTCAAGTGTGTTTACATCTTCACGGATATATCAGCAACTGACAGTTAGTTAGAGAAACAGTGGCTGGTTTGGAAAACCTTCTCAAAGTCCGGTGCTCCCGAGGGGACACTCCAGTTGTGGAACAAACCATTTAATATATTTCGCAAACCATCAACAAACAGTCTTCTCAATCCTAGTCACTTCAATTTGCCCCAAAGTTAAGATTTTTTTAATCTAGTTACATATGAAAAAATATGAAAGAATATATCTTCTTGTGTATTTTACTGTATATATTAACATTTTTACATGGTGCAAATTATGCTTGTATTTGATTGATTCTGCATTCTAAGCAGTTCTTTCTCATTTATTTTTCTATTTATGAGCTGAGCATTTTTGCCATTGCCTTCTTGTTGTTTTGAAGATTAATGTAACAAAAGGCGTGGATGTGATTGTGAACCCGCATGCTCAGAGACACTTGACACATGGCCAAAAATGACTGAACAGGCTTAAATGTTTATTTAATTCGACCTAAGCAGATAAACTCATGCAGAACGGGTTTACATTACTAAGAAGACCTGCACTGCGCTGGCAGCTAACTCCCGGTTTAGTTCACAGATCTTTGCTTTGTGATGCCTGCTCGACAGAAGCTTTACAGAGAAGCCACTAACACAGAAACATTCCATTATTACCAAACATTCATTACAAGTGGCAGTGGTCTAAATAATTAAAAAGCAGCCTCTTTCCTGACTAAAGCTGAGAGGTGGTGAAAAAGCACACATAACAAAGAAATAAAGAACTTTGTTTTTTTAGACAAACTCAATAAATATAAATCACACAAATCAAATAAAGTCATTAATTATTCCAGAACCACACATTTATAAAGGCTACCATTATAAGGAAAACATAAATATGGGAAAACAAGAGAGAAAAAGAGAGATGCAGTGTTTAATTACCACATAGGCTTTTTTTTCCTTCTTGAGGAAAGCAGCTGGTCTACACTTTGATTGACAGAGAATTGTTGTACTCAGTGAACGGTGGTCAAATTAAAAGGCAGAAATCAATGTGCAATCTGTTATACCTTTATGTGTGCTTATATTTAGTGTAAAGTAAAATTTCAGTTAGTTTGTTATGGAGTATTTTTGATCAGCAAACTCCAGCCATCTTATGTTGTGCTTTAGTTTAGATAAGTACAAGAAGGTAAAGGTCAGTCACTTGTTTTGCTTTTCCGTGGTGGTAGCATTTGACCTCATGTTAACAAACCTTATTCTGCTTTATAAAAGTTGAGTAAAACAGTTTCTGATTTAGGGTTAAAGAATTAGCCACAATGCTGCTGGCTTTAAAGATCCCAAAACTATTAATTGAATGTCAGTTTTCTTACTATTCCCATTCTAAATTAAATTCAATGTATTAAATCAAATTAGGAAATTTACCAATCTGCTCAGTCAAAAACTTTCTGGGCACAGCACTGATTAAGTGCAAATATGAGTTTCATTACTGACTCAAATGAAGGTTACAAGCCTCAGTCTGATGATGAAGGCCTTCTGCAGCACAGCTGAACAATAATCTGTGTGGCAGATGCACCAGAGAAACACGCAAGTCATAAAAAAACAGGGAATCTGCTAGAGGCCGTGTACTGAATCACTGCATGAAATGAGAAATTTATTAATAAACGAGAATTTGCTTGCTACTGCATTCTGTGCAGATGAACTGAAATGAGATAAATGAGTGGCATCCTATGGTTTTTTCGATGTGCCCTTGGAGTATTATTACTTCAGTATTTAGCTGATAATGTCTTCATTCTGAGAGACTTGTAATGAAGGAACAAGAGGGTGATGAGTGTCTTGCTCAAGGACACTGACAGGCAAGGGTTCCTCATCAGACAAATGTTCAAAGGCCTTAAAATGACCTGTTTACAATAAGTCATCATAACTGAATTACAGCATTTATCTTCATGTGGAGGGCAACATGTGGTGCCTAGCTGGGCGCAGCCCAAAGAAGAGACATGGGCTCGTTCTCCTGTAGGCCCACCACCCACAGGAGCCATCATAAATGCATTGTGTGTCGGAGGGTGGCCAATGGCAGAGACCCTGACGGACTGATCCCCGGCTATTGAGGCTGGCTATTGGGACATGGAATGTTACTTCTCTGATGAGGAAGGAACCTGAGATACTGGCTAGATTTAGTAGGGCTCACCTCAACGCAGAGCCTGGACTCTGGAACTATACTCCTGGAGAGGGGCTTGAGTCTGTTCCAGTCTGCAGATGCCCTCGTCGAGAGGCAGCGAGCTGGGGTGGGTATTCTTGTATTCCCTCGACTTACTACCGTGTTTTCACCAGTGGATGAGATCAAGTTGGAGTTTTTACCAGTGGATGAGAGGGTTGTGTCCCTGCATCTTCAGGCCGGGGAATGGGTCCTCCAAGAAGGCTGGGTACTCTGAACTGTCATTTGGTGCACAAGCTCAAACAACAGTTCAGAGTACCCAGCCTTCTTGGAGTCGCTTGGTTGGGTCCTTAAGGGTGCTTCATGCAGCGACTTCATTGTCCTACTGGGAGACTTCAACACTCATGTGACTGGGAGTAAAAGCCTGCCTGATTTGAACCTGAGTGGTGGTGTTTTCTTATTGGACTTCGGTAAAAACCACAGTTTGTCCACAATGAACCTAAATGTACAGTGAGTAAATTTATTGATTCCTCCTCAGCTATGTTTATTAACACATCACATGTCATTCACAGTCTCTTTAGACATATTTCCATGTCCATCAAAAGTTGCATCTTGTCACAATATCGCCTTCATGTCCGTTTCCCATAACCCAGGATAACAATACTGTGATTTAACTGTACCTTTAGAAAAATACTGTGAGGTATTCTGGACCTCATGTTAAACAACAGCATGTCAGTTAACTTACTTTTAACTTAAACATATTATTGATGAATTAATACATTTTACTTTATTACTTTCCCCCTTTAAACATGTATCTACTCAGTTTTCCTATATAGTTTTCAATCAAATTTTTAATGCCAGGAAATGCATCAAGAATCTTCCCACTTAACACATAAAACTACAGGAATTAAAGTGCATTAGCTCAAACTGGCTTTCAATAGTTAGCTGTCTGCTAGCAAACCAGGCTCTGGGAGGGGCAATAATCTGCTACGACTAGTTGGGGGTGAGGGGAGAGAGACAGGACAAAAGACACACTGCAGAAAGTAGTTCAAGAGTTAGGTTTTAGGTCTAATTTTAAAGAAGAGACTGTGTCTGTCTCCAGAATCCAAAGTGGGAGCTGTTTCCACATAAGAGGGGCCTGAAAGCTGAAGGCTCTGCCTCCCATTCTACCTTTACATGTAAATACCTTACAAACCACAAGTAAGCCAGCAGTTTGAGAGCAAAGTTCTCTATTGGAGTAATATGATACTATGGCATCAAGTGGGGACTGATTATTCAAGAATTTGAACATCAGAAGAAGGATTCTGGATTTATTCAATTCTGGATTTAACAGGGAGCCAATGAAGAAAAAAGCCAATACGGGAGAAATATGTTCTCGCTTTCCAGTTCCCATCAGTACTTTAGCTGCAAAGTGCATGAACTAATTTTTCATCATCACCTGGAGACAAGATAGTTCTAATTTTAGAGATGCCAGTGCAAGAAAGCAGTCCAACATATTTTTTTAATATGTACATAATGACTCCAAGGTTCTTCACAGTGTTACTGGAGGCCAAGGTAATGCCAGAGTATCTGTTTAGACACCATGTTTCTAAGGTTTGTGAGGTTTGTCTTTAAGAAATTCCTGCAGTTTGACTAGTTGTTGTGTGTCATCTGGTTTCATGGACAGAGAGAGCAGGGCATTATCTGCATAGCAAAGAAAATGTATGCTATGCCTTCTAACAATATTGTTTAAGAGAAGCATGCATAGTGTAAATGAAATTGGTCTTAGCACACAACCCTGTGGAACTCCAAAATTAATCTTAGAGTGTGAAGATGATTTACATTAACAAACTGGAGTCTATTACATAGATATGATTCAACCTTTAATACCTATGGCATGCTCTAAACTCTAAAATATTGTAGTCAACAGTATCAAACACTGCAGTTCTTGAGTTTTGTATTTTTTATTTTCTATTTTAGAGTAGTTATATTGTTCTATAAGAATAGATATATGACAATAAAACAGCACCTATTTTTAGACTTTACATCAAATTTGCACACAAACTAAGGCTTTGCTTGATCATTTTTTAAATTATGTTCTTTACTTGCTCCCTTAAACAACTGCAGCTGAAAGAAGAAAAACTAAAACCGTCTTGTAAACCTTAATTTAACAAAATACTCTATTATAATCCATCATATTCTCCCATCTCTTATTATTATTGTTATATAGCTGTAAAATTGATAAGCCTGTTAACTTGCACAATCGGCATTTTGCTGCCTTTCTTTCTTGGCTTCAAATAGGCTAAATTTTGTTAACTCCTTATTGCCTGAATTTTTTAGTTATATTTTAAAAATTATTATTTGTGTTTTTGCCGTAAAATAGATGCTAAATTAACTTGAGACTGATAATTTGAATATAGCACATGTAATAGTTATAAATTTAGGTATGATTCAAATTAGCGACATTAGGCATAATAGGGTGGAATAATAATTAGTTTTTGACTGTTGGATTCCCTGTGTAATTATCTGTGTAAAATCTTGGAATTTAGGCATCGCCTGTTCAAACACATGGAAGAAATGCGCGGCGAGCCAGTGCAGTGCTGTGTCTCACCTCTGGGGGCGCTGTGTCACATACAATAAATGAAGCAGGTGGTTGGCGCATGCCCATTGCTGTCTCTCTTTTTATCGCCAAAAAACATGTTTGATTACACATGTGCTACACATGCTGATTTTTCACAGTCTGTCTAATATATTGAATGAATGTGTGTGACATGTTTATTCTTTGTGATCGGTTTTGTGCACGGTGCAAATACACGGTGCAAATACACAGAGTGAAGCAGAAAGTACTGTGCCGCACTGATAGGGGGCAGTGCTGCTACACTGCTACCCCATAGTGAGAAAAATAGGTGCAGGGATTTCAAATAAAGGTAAGATAATACTTATTTTTTAATTATTATTAAAAAAAGAGAGACCCCCCCCAAAAAAAAAAAATTGTTTGACCTTACATTCATTTTGGAATATGGAGTTGATTACAGCATAATTAATCATTAGCATAAATAAAATTGAAATTTAAGCTTCTATTTTGGGTTCATGTACATGTGAACATCCGACTCCACTGATTCCCATATAATTTTGGGATAGCATAGTGTTGACCTCAAATGTTATAAAAAAAAAAAAGCAGTGCTGTACTGTTAAAAATAAAAGCAACAGAACAAACAACAACAACAAATATCCTGTCTCTCAGTGGCATTGCAGTTTTTTTCACCAAGTGGACAACATAATTTAAATTCATTCTCAAGTAAGTTCAGACTTACTTGTTGTTCTGAAACAGCCCCAACTCATGATAAAGAGGTGAGTGAGTGTATGTGGTAAACCAGTATGATGCTGTGTGAGCAATTCATGTTTGTCCATCCTGTCTATAATTCAATGTTTGGTGCAGATTGCCTGGCCGAGAGCAATTCGTTTGATGATAGGAACATTTTGTGAATATTTCATAAACTGCTTATATTAGAATGTGTTGGCTGTGACCATGCATTCGCCTCTGAAAGGCTAAAAAAACAATATCAAATAATGCATTCATTTCACATTAGTAGTGCAACTGAGGGATGATTACTAAAATTAACAAAAAAAATGG